>APFE030982449.1:6203-35871 GCA_000404065.3 Pinus taeda
AACACTTCTCAAAGTCGATTCATTTTTTTGCTACCTCATAAAAATGGGTAATCATATCAGTTCCCATTTTAAAGTTTACGTTGTTAAAGACACTGATTTATCATCCATGTGTAAGAGTCAATAACTATTAGGGAATAATCCAAAGATTCTCAATTCCACAGTATACTATTACCAACACGTCACATAACTACCATAATCACTTGTTTACAACTTGTAGTAAGATTTAATCAAATTGATTCATGCATATAAGTTTTAGTAGCTAGCCATGCAAAAATAACTAATCAATGCTACCTCCCATCTTTATGCATCCATGACAAGACTCAATCAACAAGTAGCTTTTACAGACAAGCATCACTACTCGACTCATTGGTTATTTTTAACATCTAATGGGGTTCTTTCAATCTCCTTTTAAAACACTCTATCGTCCTCTCCAAGGACATTCCCCATATTTTAAATTCATGCATTTATTGTTTATAAGTAGTTAATTGTAACTTTAGTCATGTTATTTAGATGTATCAATAATATTGTCATATATGCAAAGGTTCATAGTCAACTCTCACTTTCACTAGTGAGAACTCAAGATCACTCATAGGTGCAACAAGGGTTTTATTGTCTTTTATCTACATCAAGATTCAAATTTTATGAGAATAGTTTTACAACATAATTTATTAATTACTACTCTTCAATGTGGTTATATGATAAAATGGAAATGTTTGTATTAATGAAAATAAAACCCACTGGCCAGCTCTATGAAAGAGAGTCTAAACTAGGAGAGTCTGGCTCTGCAAAATGCTCTACGTTGTTCATCAACATTACAAATTAAATAGAATACATGGTTTTAGGGAAGTTAGAACAACAACCTAAGAAATAGAAACTAATTCCCATCCTGAGGCTATGTGAACCAACTCTACCTATTCTAGGATATTCTCCATTTTCTTCAGCACTCCCCCTTAATAGAGAATGGGTTCACATATATGCCTAACATATCCCTAAACATTTGAAACTTAACTTTTCCAAGAGGCTTAGTGAAAATGTCTGCAACATTATCACATGTGTTACAATATCCGAGATGAATTTCTTTAGGTTTCACTTTCTCCCTAACAAAATGGAATTGAGTATCAATATGTTTTGTGTTTTGTGAAACACTAGATTGTTGGCCAGCGTGATTGAACTTTGATTGTCACATCTGATTGTTGTTGCGACTGTCCGTTCTTCTCCAACATCCTAGGGAAGTCTCTGTAACCAAACTGCCTCACACGTTGCTGAACACATGGCTTGATACTCCGCTTCCGTTGAGAACAAGGAGATTGTGTTCTGCTTCTTGCTGCTCCAAGTGATCACCATGGATCCAAGACTGAATGCATAACTTGTTATAGATCTGCGATCATCTACATTTCCTACCCAATCTGAATATGCAAATCCTGCCAGTCTAACATCAGAAGAGTCAGTGTAAATAATTCCATAATCTACACTACCTTGTAGATACCTCAAAACATTCTTCGTTGCATTCCAGTGGCTTTCAAGTGTCTTAGACATAAATTGGCTTAACACACTGACTGCATAAGCCAAATCAAGTCTAGTGGTGGTTAGGTAGATCAGACTCCCAACAAACTGTCTGTAAAGTGTTACATCCACCGCTTTTGTGCCATCCTTACACTGCAATTTGATGTTCTGCTGCAATGGTACCAATGTCGGCTTACACTGATCCATTCTTAACTTTTCTAATAGGCCTTTGACATACTTTGCCTGAGACAGAAATGTTTGACCTAAATCTCTCTAGATCTCGAGACCTAAACAATATCTGAGTTCACCGAGATGCTTCACCTCAAACATCTGTGACATATGTTGCTTGATTTCATCAATTAGATATATAACATCACCTATAATTATCAAATCATCTACATATAATGAAATCAGCACTACGCACCCTTGTTCATCTTTCATGGTGTAAATATTAGGGTCATTCTTACTTCTATTATAGCCAGCTTGTAGAAAAAATGAATCAATTTTCTCATACCACGACCTGGGAGCTTATTTTAGTCCATAGAGTGCTTTCTTCAACCTACAAACTAAATGTTATTTTCCCTTATGAACAAACCCTTCCGGTTGCTCTAAATAAACCTCTTCTTTCAGTTCTCCATTCAGAAATGCAGACTTTACATCTAGTTGGTGCATCATACAATGTTTCTTGGTAGCTAAAGCAATTAGCATTCTGATGGTATTCAATTTAGCTATAGGGCTGAAGGTTTCTTCATAATCTATCCCTTCTTTTTGTGTGTACCCCTTTGCAACTAACCTAGCTTTCAGTTTTTCTATAGTTCCATCTACATTAATTTTTGGTTTATATAACCATTTGCCACCTATGACCTGTTTTCCTCTAGGGAGTTCTACCAATTCCCAAGTGTTGTTTTTTATTATTGAGTCATATTCCTGTTCCATGGCTATTTTCCATTCATTACTTTCATTTCTTCTTCATAACTAGATGGTTCAACAACATTCATCATACTAGTTATAAATTCTTTTTCCCTATATCTTGCAGACATTTGAGCTTTCCTACCTGATCTCCTATGTGGTGGGGTGGTGGTTTCAAACCTTATTTCTTCCTGCTGTTGTTGTCTTTGCTGCTTTTGTTGTTGTTGTTCATCCTTTGCCTTTGTTTGTTGCTGACCCTGATTGTTCTCTACTTCTTCTTCCTCAAAGTACGGAATGCCCCATCTGTCATAGTGCTCATCAGTTACTTCATTATCCTGCTCATGGAATTTAACATCTCTACTAACAAAGATCTTGTGAGTATAGGGATTAAATAATCTGTATGCTTTATATGACGAACAATACCCTATAAAAGTTCATATGATGGCTTTTGAGTCTAATTTCTTTCTACCTTCCTTTGGTATGTGGGCAAATGCTTTACATCCAAATATCCTTAAGTGTTTTACTGCAGGCTTATATCCATATAAAGCTTCAAAAGGAGTTTTAAACTCAAGACTTCTTGTAGGACTCCTATTTTTTAAATAAACTGCAGTATTCACTGCTTTAGCCCAAAAACCATTTGAAATATTCTCACCTTTAAGCATACTTCTAGCACATTCCACCAGAGTTTTATTCTTCCTTTCTGTTACTCCATTCTGCTATGGAGTATGGGGTATTATAAACTGCTGCAAAATTCCATGGTCTTCACTATATCTGATGAGTTCATCCTTCCTATATTCTCCCCCTTGATCAGAGCAGAGAATTTTTATTTGTTTCCCTGTTTGTCTTTCAATCATATTTTCAAATTGCTTAAAGTATTCGAATGTATGACTCTTCTTACTTAAGAAATACACCCAATAAACCTTCATACAGTCATCAATAAACAGTATGAAATACATTGCACCTCCTAATGATTTTGTCTACATGGGACCACAAAGGTCTATGTGCACTAACTCCAGTATATCCCTCTATTTCTTTTCTACTCTAATAGTGAAATTTTATCTATGCATTTTTCCTAAAGTACAAGCATAGCAATCATTATGTACTTGCTTTAGCATGGGAAGACCTCTTACCATTTCTTTCCTCTGTAGTAATAACAAATCATTGTAATTGATGTGGCCGAATCTCTGGTGCCAAAGCTCTTTTGTAGTCAGTCTAGCTGCTGTCAATGCTCGAACCAGTGCAGGTCTCACATCCAAATTGTATAGTCCTCCTATTCTGATTCCTGTAGCAATTGTCTTCATTCCATCTAAAAGATCTTTAATGTAACAGTTAGATTTTAAAAATTCAACTTTCAAATCTTGATCTGTAATCATTGATATGGAAATCAAGTTCTTTGTTATGCCAGGCACATACATTACATTGTAAATTTGTTTAATATTACCATCAGGTAAAATGACAGAAACTTTCCTATGTCCTTTGATTTAATGACTTCTATCATCTCCTAGGTAAATCTATGTGCCTTCGTTGATCTCTTTAAAATCCTCTAGCTAGTGTTTGTTCGTTGTCATGTGTGTTTATGCTCCTGAATCTACATACCAGATGACTGCATCAACATTTTCGTCACGATCTTCCATGAACAACCTCAAATTCTGCACCTGATCAGCATTCGTGAGATGACCTGCATGTCTCTTTGGCTTCTATTTTTCTTCATGATACTTCTTTTTCCTACATTCCCTAGAAATATGACCCAATTTTCTGCAATAAAAACATTTAGTTTCATAGTATTTTTTATTCGGATGCATACATTGGGTCAGATTTGGCTGCTTCTGTGAACTTGCTCTGTTTTGCTATTGTGGACCTCCTTTTCCTTTGTAGAAGTTCTTCTTCACCATTAATGCAAGATCGAAACTCTGGGGCTTTAGAATCAATCTCCTCTCTTCTTCCTGCATCAGTATAACTGTCAACTCTTCAAAATGCGGGATCTTTTCTCTGGCATTGATCGTGTTAGTGTCGGTATCTTTATCCCTCCGTCAGAGATCAAATCCTCTTGTTGCATTTCATATTAGGTGTCCCGCTCAGTCATTTTCATTCCATTAGGCGCATGGATCATCTGACGCAAGTGGCTTTCCTACAGTTTCCCTCATGTCATTTACTTGTTGGTTCATGTTTGCTCATCAAAAAGCAGATACAATCCTCTTTTGTATTAAAGGTTGCAAAAGTCTTTTTAGGGTTTCATTGTCAATTAGGTCTAGGGTTTCATTAGGATTTCGTCAAAAAAATGTGTCAAAGTGTCTAATAAGAAACCAGTATGCCATGAGGAGGTTTCAACATCAATAAATTTCATCGCCAAGCATTCGAAATTGTGTTTTTCCTCAAAACTCTGTTTTGAGGAAAAAACAGAGTATCTAGCTTTTATTGTACAAAAATCATGAAAATTTTGTTTTCCTCATTGTAAATTCCTTCATCTGTACCCTAGTTTCTTTCCTTAGTCCAGAAGCTCCAACATCTGCAAAACAAGCAAAGCTTAGGTCATTTAGTGCATCACAAAGCTCAAAAAAAAAATTGAAAAAGTCCAAAAATAGAGTTTGAAATAAAGTCATTTGCAAAACATTATGAAAATGGGTTTGGAAAAAATAAAATTTAAAAGCTCATGTATAAGTCATTTCTCCAAATATTTTAAGTTCATTTGTACTCCAAGAGAAAAGAGAAGCAAGGCAAAATGATTTTGGTAAATGAGTGTGAAGTTTGGGCGAAAATCACTGTGAGTTGTCGGCATGACACACTGGGCAGGAGGCGCGGCGCACTCACCAGGCGCAGTGCATTGGGCCTTAGTCTGCAGTTCATTTTAACACGGGCCCGACGCATAGGAAGGGCACGACGCATTGGGTTGTATGTGTGGTGCACACAGCCAGAGAGCCTGAACACTGCCCAAGCTCACTCCAATTGCCCCAAATCGCATGGATCGATCTTGTGACAAGTAGGTAGAGCCTCCATCATTGTTTTTTATCCAAGTTTGGTGCTATATCATGGTGGTTGATGAATGGTAATTGTTTAACAAAAGTCAAACCCTACCATTTGAAATTCCAAGAAACTTGCTGCCTAGGGTTTGATTAACTATTTGCTACCAAGTTTATCATTCCTCCATCACTCCCTTCTCCCATTTGTCCCTTGATTCCATTATTCCCTAAGTTCCCCTACCCCCTAAATTCACTAATCCTCTATCCCAAGTTTCCTTTCCCAAAATCCTAATTGTAAATCCCCAAACCCTAATCCTATACAAAAACTCCCAAAACATCCCATATTTCCCTAACTAAAATCTACCCCAACAGTCCCTAAAGCCCCCCACTATTTTTCCCCCCCCTTATAGTCCCTCATTTCACTGTTTTCCCTTGGTAGCAAAGGTCAAACACATCATCAAAGGTAGTCCAAGATAGTTTGACATATCAGCACCTATTTCTCCAAGACAGTTTGTCCACCAGCAGACATGACATCTGATCCTTCATATGATTATGAAGAGGAGACCCAAAGTGACTCACCTATAGAGGGACATGCACCTAGGAGGCCTCATAGAGGTGGTAGACATATCAGAGAAAAACCAACCACCCTTTCTGAATTTCAAGCCTGCCCTCTTGCCATATCTTATTTCCAACATCAGTCATGTTATGAATTTTGTGAGAAAGTTGCTAGCATTCAGTTTCATCATGAGTTGGCTCGTTTGTTCGTACTACATTTACATGGTGATCAAGCCACTCTAGCTGGTGTCACTTTCAAACTTACACCAAAATCCATTTCAATAGCAACTGACATACCTAACATTGGAGAGCCATGGAGCAAGAGGCAGAAAATTGATTGGTAGCATTATGAACCGTATATTAAGCCCGACTTCTTGAGACATCTCAAGAGAGTGTTTCCTTTTTGGTACCTCAGAGATGAATATGCTCATTTAATGAAATTGATCATGAAGTATTTCAGTTGTGAGGGCCGGTTCTCCCGTTTATATGCTTATCATATCAGGCTGCTCATGCACTTTACCCGGGTACATATGATGAACATTCCTTACTTCATGTGCCAAAATATTGAAAGGATGACCACTCTAGTGCATCAAAAAACTCCTCAGTAGAAATTTAATAGTATTTATCATTTTTCTCTCATAAAAATTGTGGTTTTCCATCGGCTTGGCTTACATGGCATCACTTGGGATGACTTCATCTCTCGTTAGTTTTTCAGAGCTTCTCAGGGACCTTTAGAGACTTTGCAGGAGACAGGTGGACCTTCTTATCATCAGCATGAAGGTCATGAGACACACACTGCTACTATGTCGGTATTTACCACTTATCAAAAGGGCACCAGGCAGTTGTTCGCAGTAGCAAAGCGAGTGTTATCTCCACCTGGGGTGGAAGGGGCCTCGTTTCTGACATTAGCACCACAGGTTCAGGACAAAGGCAAGAGGCCAATGTAGGATGAGGGGCCTTCAGGTGAGCAAGAATTTATTCTTATTAAGGATGTTGATACAGACGTGGGCCCGCAAAGCACAAATCTCAAAGAGAACATCCAAGAGAAGCAGATAGAAATCAAAGCCTTGTCCCTCAACTTGGAGAGGGCTAAGTGGATTATAAAATACTTGGAGCAAAGGAATAAGTAGCTTAAAGATCAGCAGGTGATTATGGAGCTACAAAACATTCGGGAGAATCACCAAGCGGCCCAAAGGAGGAGGGTGGAGTTCACTTCACTTGAGCAAGAGATCAACGTTGATCTGGAGTCTTGGCTTGAGAGAGTCAGCATCCACTTAGAGAGACTGCGCAACAAGGCCGACAAGGACAAGGCATTGCTGAGACACACGGCTTTTCATTACATGGCAAGGAATAAAGTTTGCAAGGCGGGAATAAGGAATTTAAAGCAAAAATTAAGGAAGGCATCAAAGAGGCAAAAGAGGCCAAAGGAGCATGATCAACTTCGGATATTGGCTGAGGCATCCTTGGCTCAACATAGCTCTTGATAAAGAAGGTCCAGCCCAAACTTCAAAAAATTTGGAGAAATTTTTGCATTTTGGAAATTGTTTTGCACAAAAAACAGATTTTTCCTCCCTATGCATCGTGCCACGTGGCGCTCGCTTTTGCTAGAGGGATCCATATCACAAAAACTTTGCATTTATGGATTTTTCATGAAAATTTATGCTTGCCTACCTATGGCCAAGAAATTTGGGCATGTTTTGAGCCCTCAAAGAGGTAAAAAACACTCAAACAATGACCTCACTGCCCCTATTTTGACACACAGGAAGCAGCCTTGGGAGATTTGATTTTTGACAGGGAAAATGAAGGCCAAATTGCAAAATTCCACTTGATTTGGAAAGTAGATAGGAAGGAATTTCCAACAAGACTACTTGGAGCTTATTTGGACATCAGGAAGGCGTCCAAAAATGGGTCCAAACAGGCGCGACGCATAGAGATTCAGGCGTGGCGCATAGAGGAAAAATTGCCAGTTTGACCAAGTTTTGCTCTCTTTTTCGCCCAACTTTGCCTAGTTTGACTTTTTCACTTTCCTAATGGAAAATTTATGATGTAATTTGATGAAAATTGATTTATCATGATGTAAATATGTTAGATTTTTACTAGCAGAGGTAGATTCATCAGTTTAGAGGTTGTTTGAAACTGAATGAATCAGTTTCCTTGTTTCTAGAGGCATGTTGTTATTTTGCCTAGTTTCTAGTTCTCTGTTTAGGATCAGTTGGATCAGCTCCTAAACATGTGAGCTTGATCCCTAGAGGCAAGGATGAGCTATGTTTTTCAATATTATGTTGTTTTTCAGTCATTAGCATGGTTGGACTCCTGAGAAAGCCTTGAGATTTAATGTACACTCATATCAGTATTTTGGCTAAGGAATTGAGACCAGGATTTGCAGTACTATTTGGGATCCCTGTGGCATTTGTTTTGGTACAGTGCTTTCTTATGTCTTTTTGAATCTATTCATGTGTTATATGTATCATTTCTCTTTATTTCTTCTCAACTAAAACAAACAAGAGTGTAAGTAGAATACATTGAAATTACAGTGCTCTCCTTGAAGTTTGCTTTAGTTTGTTGATGTTTTCCACTATTTGGAGAGGATCCATGGCTTCCATTGCCCTCTTCAACTCCTCCTCAGTTTGATCCATCCACCTCACTTGATTTATAATGCCAAATACAGTTGCCTAACTTGCCCCATAGAGATCCCTGCAAGGCTGTGCCTCATTCCCTGCACCCAAAATCTGCCTTTCCCTTAGAGCCCACAAAAACATCATTTTATAAAAAAAACTCTTTTACATCTATACCTAGCCTAAGATCAGTAGCTATATCAGTCATCTCAAGCCCTTAGTGACCATAATTAGCTGAGATTGACCCAGAGAGAGCCCTCTCCTGACCTGGTAGGGCTAGCTACCAGGTTGAGTGTGGTTTGATGTGGACCTAGAAGCTTACCTTTTTAGCCTAAGGTAAATCTAGGCTCTAACAGATCCCAGTGATGAACATATGATAATCTTCAGTAAAATCATTCATTGTAATGGTCACAAGATTTGTATCATCCATTGTATGACCAATATCTGATAATTTGGTTTTCAGATCCTTGATCCTTGCTATGAATGACGCAATCATTTCATTCTCCTCCATCTTCATGGACATAATCTTACTCTTGAGGAACAGAGACGATTTGAATTTCTGATCTCGTACAATTCCTTTAGAATTCCCCATATCTCGTTAGCTGACTTACCTTCTCTGATGTCCAGTATAATGCATTCTTTCACTGACATCTTTAACATTTTCCTTGCTCTTCTTTCTCGTTTCTCCCAGTCTAGGGCTGTTGCTGATCCAGCCATGGGCCTCGTCTCATCCCCATCACAATTGTCCAAGCACCCTGCGCTTCTAGCAAAGTCTGCATCTTAAACTTCCAATTTGCGTAATTGGAACCATCGAGCTTGTTATGCTCATTCATGCATGCTTCAAATATGTTGTTATTCATCTTGGTGACTTAGAAAAAAAAATTGGCAGGTAAAAGATGTTAAATTTATCCCAGATCTATGACAGAGACATATTACTGTTGTTTGATCTCGCAACACACGTGCAGATCACCGTGGCTTTCTTCTCAGCCTTCAGACAACCTCCTGTTTTCAGCTGCAGCCTTGTTCTTGGCTTCCCCACTTATCTTCTCTAACAGCTACAGCCTTGTTCGTGGATCCCTTTAAAATTTCTTTGATTTACATGATCGTCGTAAATATATGCCCAATGTCTGAGATGGTCGCAGAAATACAGCAATTTTCTGATATACGCCCAATATCTGAGATAGTCACAGAAATACACCAATTTTCTTAACATGCATCTCATGTCAAAATTAGTCTACTGCATATATCGATATGTACTTTGTTAGAATCATACTTAAACTGATGCCCACTAGTATCATACCTTGACTTCCTTTTTGCTTACCAATTCCGAAAAGGTGCCAATGTTGCAACCTTTAGCTATGATACCACTTGTAACATCCCTTGATAACCTCACATGAAAATGCATGGAGTTAGAATTTTTTTAAATAATTTCCCCATGAGTAACTATCCAAATTATTATTCCAGATTCCTCATTAACCATTAGATAGAATCTTCATCATTACATAGAGTAACTTTAGTAAAGGAATAGAAAATTACATAATCATTAACAACCATTGTTGTTGCATATTAACGTAAACTTTATGATGTAACCTTGCATCAATTCGATGCTTCTTCTAACTTAGTTAGTTAATCATATTATTGATAATACAAATGTCACATCATGCAAAGAATAAACATCATAAAAATGGCACAACAGGAAACCACATCATTAGACACCGACATACCTGGAAACCCTGTAGCGTGAAAACGAACGAATGTTTAGTTTTATAATTAAACACTCGTGAGGGTGTTCACCCTTCACTCAATAGTTAGAAAGGATTCCATCCCTTGACCATGTCATAAAATGTTACAAAGAATATCATCTCAAAAACAAAATAACTCATTATAAGCTATTACAATCATCATGACATCATTTACCCACAAATATTTGACCAATGTATCTTTAGGGCCTAGTTATTCCCCTCAGTCGATAATTCTTCAACTTACATTCCTTTAATTTGCATAGACCACTAACTTATTGCCTACCATAATGGTAAACATAATCATATCTTTGCATATGTTATAGCATTTTTCCTGTAACTGCTACTTGTTGAGCCTTGCAATAGGTATGTATTTAATCTTGATTATTATCTTTTTCCTCCTTTCTTATCCATCTTGTTACATGATATAATAACAAATTGATAGGATTTTGATAAGGAATAAACAAAACTGCTCTTGATACAATTTGACCGACCAATCTAAAGCTCATTACTTTTTATGTAGAAAAACAATAGAAGGAACAACTGTTGTTCCAAAGTCGGAAGAACAAAAGCTAATTGAGGAAAATGAGACGTGTCGAGTGTGGTCGAACCAAGGAACGAGTCAAGAAGATCAGCTTGAGATTGAATAATTGTCTGAAGATAGCATTTAGTTTTGAATCCCTTAGGATCTCCTGATCCTGAGGGATCACATTTATCTTTTCCTTTTGACTATAAAAGAGAAGACTAAAGAGGGGTCTCTCGTCTTTTACTTAGATTGTAATTTTAATTTATAGAAGGGTGATTCCGAGGAACAAAATCATGTTGTAATGATAAGTGACTTTGATGATTAATATACAACTTGTGTTGTTGTTCGTTCAGATATTCTGAAATCGCTAAGCAGTGTTTGCTAGTGGCCCTGGCCCGGAATCTAGTGGAACTTACTGTTGTTCTTTGTTTTATGCATTTTCTGCTTCCTACAAGTTATTCTACTTTATATCTTTTTCAGTTGATGTATTTTCATTGAATCGGATTTCTGGTATTCATTTCATTAATGCGCAGTCATAGTTGGTTTTATTTAAATCCATGTCATGGATTGAAATAGTTATAAGTTAAAGAATAATTTCGGGTTAATTACAGAATAGAGCGTGATTGATTAAATGCTTTCCTTCTATCCAATAGTTTAAGTCCAACTAAAAGAACTTAGTTAATACTATGGTTCTCTCGGTTCATTGTCATTTTAATTTGGTTGATTAAGATTGAATTATAGAGTTGATTGAGATAGAGTCATGATGCTTAGATGAATTATTTCCTTTAAAGTTACAAGCTTGAGATTTATGATTGCATCCATTTACTCTTGTATTGAATTTAATAAATTAGTTTAAAGCATTACTTTATGGACTTATAGCTTTCACATATTGTGTACACTCTTGGAATGAAAAGAATTACTCAAGTTGATAATTAATGTGAGGAAATTAGGAGTTCTCAAAGATACCTTTTAGCACCCAACATTTTGGCGCCGTTGCTGGGGAGAGTGTTGCCATTTTACAAGGAGTGATGTTTGTCTCCTGAGAGAGAATTGGGTATTAAAAATGGGAGGTAAGAACCTGCATAACGAGCGAGTAAAATGCTCGCTCCTCGACCTGCTTTCCAGCAGAATTGTGTAGGAATTTAAGATAGAAATGAATGTTTGTATTTTTGTATGAATGACTAAGAAGAAAAGACCAGAAAAAGATATAATTCCTCCCCACAAACCTGAAAAATCCAAGGGACCGGTGACCCTTGGATGATCAACCTTCATTGGCGAAATCATAACAAAATTTGAGTCTCGGTAATCAATAGGACCCCGAACTATTGCTACCAGACACCCTACTATTTCCCTTCAGGCCACAGTATCACCATCTGTAGCTAACGCTGAGATTCATAGTAAGACTGAAAGGTCTGAATAGAGTTTTCAAGATATTGAAAATTCACAACCACGCCCTTCACAAGAAGGGAATTCTTGCAACCTCCGTGAACAAGAAGGAGAAATAGGTAATCCTAAAATTAAATCATCAGAACCTAGATCTCCTGAAGCAGTGATTGAACAGAGGAAACCCATTATTCTAGATCAAGGTAGCATTGTTAAAATCATTCCAGCCTCTTCTGGACATCCTAGGAACAACTCTCCAGCTCTAGAGATCCCTAAAGAATATTGGTATATTTTTGACCAAATGGTCAATAATCGGCGATAGCCCCAGACATCTACGTTACAATAACCTATTATAGGTACAACTGTCAATGCCCCCATGAAAGCTATTCCATTACAGAATATTCCTACCTTTCATGGGCTAACTTCAGAAGACCTTGATGCATTCCTTTTCGAATTCGATGTCCTATGCAGGGGTTATGATTACACCACTGACACCCAGAAGCTGAAATTGTTCCCATCTACTGTGAAGGGAGTAGCCCTGCGTTGGTTTATGGGACTTGGTGGAGGTACAATCAATGATTGGGAACAGATTAAAACATCCTTCCTTAAAAAATACCAATTTTATTGTCAAACTAGAGAACTAAAAGATGAAATATTTCAAGTAGTAGCTAAGCCTAATGAGACTATAAAAGAATATGTGGAGTGTTTCCAATATAATCTGCAAAGATCTCCTTATGCAAATCTGCCTGATAATGTTCTAAAAACCACAATGATTAAAGGTATGAAAGATCAATGGGTAGAAACACTGAATATAATGGTTAAGGCTGATATTTATCAAGAAGATTATGAAAATATTATAGACTTGTGCATCAGGTGCTCCAGGGGCAGTACAAGGTTGAAACTAGCTGGACGTGATGCGATCACCAGAGATAGCAAAGCCTCAAGAGGAAGCATTACAAGAGTCAAAATCAACAATGTATTGGAATATTTCAAGACTGATATCCTGGGGACCCTGACGACATAATTGGATATCATGCAAGCTAAACAAAAGTAGGCCGAAGCAGAATAGAACTTGGCTATTTTCTGTCCCCGTTGCAGAAAAAACACAGTCATAAAGAATGCTCGCTAGATATGATACAGGAATGTGCCATACGTACTAAGGAGCATGCCACAAAAAGTTGCCCATCGCTATCAGGATTAAACACAGTCTTCAAGGAAGCAGAAGAAGTGGAAATAGTATACCTGCTGAAATAGCGTCGTCAATGGTAAGCACATCAGACAGGTATGCCTACCGATCCATCTTCGTTCTTTCCTCCCTCGCAATATAATTCTTAGCAATATTCAGGGGCAGCATGGCAGAACCAGCCACCTTTTTCTACTTGGCCACCTCAAACATTTTCTATGCCACCATGGCTCAACCAGTCAAATCCAAACAATAATTGGTCAAATCCCTCTCACCCTCCACCATTCTAGCAGAACAATCCCTATCCATCCCAATGGTCCCCTTCCACCTCACAAAATCAGAACTGGTAATCAAACTGGCAAAGTTCCATGAACTAGACTATGAGGACAATTCCTCTGTCTCAACCTACCTTACCAACACCTTATACATTGTAGCAGAATCCTCAATCTAATATATGACCACAACTCCCAGCCCAACCCAACCCAAATCCCAACAACAAACCAATCGAGTTAGTACAAATCATTGAAGGTCTGGACCATGAAGCAAAGTTGAGAGAGTGTAATGAACTCAAGTTAAGAGATGGACACATAATCGCTCCAGACGAGGATAAAAATATGCAACCTGAAGAACCACACCCAAATAAGCCTTTGACTATAAATGATTGACAAGGGGAATATACAGTCATGCAAAAAACTCCCAAACATATCATAAATACTTCTCCACCATTCCCAGAAATCCTGATGATACCACGCCCAATTGAACACCCCGACTTTAATCTTCTGGGTGAACTCAAGAATATCTATATAAAAATAGCCCTCCTCCAGGCTATTCAAGACATTCCAATATATGCCAAAACTATTAAAGAATATTGTATAAAGAAGTGTGTGAGGCAACCAAAAATAACCCCAACTGTCCATGTTGTTGGGACTTTGTCTGATTTATTACTAGGAAAAGAGACACCTGTAAAATATGAAGACCCTCGAAACCCCATTATCACAGTACAGATAAATGGTCACTCTTTTCCCAATGCTTTAGTTGATTTAGGGGTATCCATTAACATTATCACAACAACAACTTGCGAAATACTTGGCGTCACAGCCTTGGAACGAAAAACTACCTTGCTGGAACTTGCTAACCGCTCAGTCATTAGGCCAGAAGGAACATTACCGGATGTGATGGTTTCTGTAGACACTTGGGAATATCCAACATATTTTTTTATTATTAACCGTAGGAACTGGCTAGATGGACATCCTTTAATTTTAGGAAGGCCTTGGTTAGAAACCGCTAATGCTTATATCAGCTGTCGGACAGGTAGTATGAACATAACCAAAGGGAATGATGTGAAGAATCTAGCCTTATACCCTCCTGCTCAACCAAGCCTAACCATTGGTAAAACTAGGAAGAAAATTGTAACATATTTAATAGAAAATATTCGGTCACCATTGACTATGGAAGATGCCCTTGAATTTAAAAACCAAACAGAAGATGATGTCATTAATACTTTTATCAATCATCCTGCTACAATGTCTAGTTTGAAATGTCGCATGATTAAAGTAGTCCTTGACAATGAAATTAAAGAAGATTCCCTGAGAGATATTAATTACCAACCAATACCAACAACTACTGTCTATAATAGCAAACCTATTGAAATCAAGCCAAGGAAGATCCTGAACATTAAAAGTAATCTGAGTGATGACCAACAACAAAAACTTATTAAAGTCCTTAGGAAATATAAAGGATATTTTGCTTGGGATTACCCAGACATGAAAGGATTGACCCCCAGCTATGTATGCGCCACATTTACACTG
Organism: Pinus taeda; assembly: GCA_000404065.3. Taxonomy (NCBI): domain Eukaryota; kingdom Viridiplantae; phylum Streptophyta; class Pinopsida; order Pinales; family Pinaceae; genus Pinus; species Pinus taeda. The sequence goes on from APFE030982449.1 coordinate 21,382, forward strand.
AAAATTATGCAAGACCCATTCAACAACCTCAGTGTAGATTAAATCCTCACCTAAAGGATATTGTTAAAGAAGAACTTCAAAAACTATTAGATGTTAATTTATCTATCCTATATCTGACAGTAAATGGGTTTCTCCATTAGTAGTGGTCCCCAAAAAGAATGGGAAGTGGAGGATATGCATTGACTACAGAGAACTCAACAAAGCAATGCAAAAAGACCATTTTCCCCTTCCATTCATCCATGAGGTCCTAGATATGCTGGCAGGGAATAAATTCTTCTCTTTCCTGGATGGCTTCAGTGGCTACAACCAAATTCATATTTCCCTTGAATACCACGATAAAACTACTTTTACCTTCCCGTGGAGAACATTTTCTTACAGTGTATTACCTTTTGGATTGTGCAACGCACCTGCTACATTCCAAAGAGCCATACTTAGTATTTTTTCAGACTTGATAAATGAAGGATTGGAGGTATACATGGATGATTTCACACCCTATGTAGATGACTTTGAATAGGCATTACAAACATTGGAGAAAGTCCTGGAATAGTGTATTGCTACTAGGCTATGCTTAAGCCACAAGAAGTGCCATATGATGATGATAGAGGGCCTGATCCCAGGTCATTTTATTTTAGCAACTGGAATTCAGGTAGAACAAGCAAAAATACAGGTAATCCTCTTATTAGCTACTTCGTACACTCAAATACAGGTACGTAGTTTTTTGGGATTTGAAGGATATTATCATAGATTTATAAAGGACTTCTCATAGATTCCTGCACCATTATATGCCCTAACAGGAAATGTTGATTTTATCTGGACTGACAAATGTGACATTTCCTTTACAGAGTTGAAACAGCTACTATCAACAACACTAGTATTACGAGGGCCGAATTGGGATATACCATTCCAGATTTCATCAGACGTGTCAGATTTAGCCATTGGAGCAGTTCTTGGGCAAGAAGAGGACAAGAAAGCCTTCACTATATATTAAATTAGAAAAAACTTAACTCCTGTTGAGTTGAACTATACAGTAACAGAGAAATAGTTTTTAGCTATTATTTATGTTGTTAACAAATTCAGACACTATATAACTGGATACCCTGTAGTTTTGTATACTTGATCACTTTGTTATCAAATATTTATCTAATAAACCAATTACAATGGAAGAGTGACACGTTTGTTACTACTTTTGCAGGAATTTGACATAACTATAAAGGATCGACTAGGGAGGGAAAACCTTGTGGCAGATTTCCTCTTCCGAGTGCCAAGAACAGATGATGCAATGGTGGTAGAAGACTAGTTTCTAGATGAACACCTATTTGTTGTGGCTGTAAAAACACCATGGTACGCGGATGTGGCGAATTATTTAGTAGTAGGAAAACTACCCAAACATCTAACATCTAGAGAAAGGAAATTAATAGTGCATCCCAACACTCGGTTCTCTTGGATCGGAGGATACCTTTTTCACACAAGGGTCGATATGCACATTTGCAGGTGTATCAGGGAAGAAGAAATTTATGATATCTTAAAAGGCTGCCACAATTGACCTTGCTATGGACATTTTGCACACCGCAGAACTGGACATAAAATTTTACAAATGGGCTACTACTGGCCCACGATTTTTAAGGATTCTAAGAAATTTGTACAGGCATGCGATAATTGCCGAAGGAGGGGCCACCCTGGCCAATCTGATGAGATGCCCCTGCATCCTCAGCTGGTGATAGAACCCTTTGAGTGATGGGTGTTATTTTTCATCGGGCCGATCAACCCACCGTCCAATCAGAAATCATATATATTGGTTGCAATAGAATACATGACTAAATGGGTGGAGGCAGTACCATTACCAAGAGTGACAAAGGAAACAGTGATTAATTTTATTTTTGAAATTTTTGTACCATATGGCTTACCCAGAGAAGTAATTACTGATGGGGGGCCACAATTTGTAGGCCACAAGATTGCTACTACACTGAAGAATCATCACATTATTCATAGAATTACCTCTCCGTATCACTCGCAGGCGAATAGGCAGGTGGAGAGTACCAACAAAGTAATTGAAGTTATTCTAATGAAGACAACAACATCACACAGATGGGATTGGGTGACTCGACTGTCGAAGGCCTTCTGGGCATATTGCATGACTTGGAGGAACACAACTGGATACTCTCCATATCAGTTGATATTTGGTAAGAACCCATTTTTCGCATAGAATTTGAGATATAGACACTAAGGATAGCCTAGGAAGTGGGACTGGATTTAACTAAAGCCCAGATTAATAGACTACAACAAATAAATGAATTAGATGAAATTTGGCTATTGGCTTTACAAAATACTACACTCATTTATCAACAAAGAGCCAAGTGGCACAATTCCCTCATTAAGAAAAAGACATTTCATGAGGGCGACTGGGCTCTTATTTACAATTCTAGGTTTTAAGACTTCCCTGGTAAACTGTTGACTTGATGGTTAGGCCCATGTGAAATAAAGGAAGTACATAACATGGCACTCTTACATTGGCCGCCATTCATGGTTTTGGTTTTTCCTTCAAAGCAAATGGGAATCGGGTACACCTCTACCAAAAACCACTTACAATAGAATCCTTTTACCAACAGATACGCGAAGACTCCACCATGCAAATTCTACTTGCAGAAGGAAATCCTTCGACAGCTTCATTATTGTAAAAAGTTATTTCCTTTTTGTAAAAACTGTAAATATGATTGCTGATTTTATTTTCTGCATTTTTTGTTTTTTGTTGTTCCCTCTTCGGAATAACACTTTTGGTTTTTGATGTTCTCTCTTCAGAACATCACTTTTGGTTTTTGTCGTTCCCACTTTGGAACAACACTTTTGATTTTTGTTGTTACCTCTTCGGAACAACACTTTTGATTTTTGTTGTTCCCACTTCGGAACAACACTTTTGATTTTTGTTGTTCCCTCTTCGGAACAACACTTTTGATTCTTGTTGTTCTGACTTTGGAACAACACTTTTGATTTTTGTTGTTCCCTCTTTGGAACAACACTTTTGATTTTTGTTGTTCCCTCTTCAGAACAACACTTTTGATTTTTGTTGTTCCATCTTAGGAACAACACTTTTGATTTTTTGTTGTTCCCACTTCGAAACAACACTTTTGAATTTTGTTGTTCCCACTTCGAAACAACACTTTTGATTTTTCTTGTTCCCTCTTCAGAACAACACTTCTGATTTTTGTTGTTCCCACTTGGGAACAACACCTTTTGTTTTTGTTGTTCCCTCTTTGGAATAACACTTCTGATTTGTTTTTTCCCTCTTTGGAACAACACTTTTGATTTTTGTTGTTCCAACTTCGGAACAATACTTTTGGTTTTTTGTTCCCAATTTGGAACACCACTTTTGGTTTTTGTTGTTCCCACTTCGGAACAACACTTTTGGTTTTTGTTGTTCCCACTTCGGAACAACACTTTTTGTTTTTGTTGTTCCCACTTTGGAACAACACTTTTCGTTTTTGTTGTTCCCACTTCGGAACAACATTTTTTGCGTGTTTACTGTTCCAACTTTGGAACAACACTTTTTGCTGTTTATTGTTCAAATACTACCATTTTTTTAAGAATTTATTGTTGTTCCTTCTTTGGAACATCATTTTTTGTTTCTTGAAGTCATGTATTTTTTAAAAACCACGATTTTTTGTTGCATTATTGTGATGTTGAACAACACTTCCAAGATTATTCCTAGCTCATCTTAGCCCCATTTTTCTGATTCCCTTTCATGACATACTTTTATGAGGACAAGAATTATGGATTCTATTGAAGCAGGTGAATACCCTTAACATTATGATCTTTAACAAAACAACTTCTTGATGATAGATTTCTTAAAGAAAAATGGGGAAGGACACAATTATTTATATATTACTTTAATGTATTGATTTATGTTATATATAATACTGATTGATCATCTTTACGATGTTGGTTCCACCCCTCCTGGCTATAATCCTCTTTACCATGTTGGTTCCACCCCAGACATCTACAATACCTTATTATAGTCACAACTGTCAATGCCCCCATGAAAGCTATTCCATTACAAAATATTCCTACCTTTCATGGGCTAACTTTAGAAGACCTTGATGCATTCCTTTTCGAATTCAATTTCCTATGAAGGGGTTATGCTTACACCATTGACCCCCAGAAGCTGAAATTATTCCCCCCTACTCTCAAGGCAGCAACCCTGCTTTTGTTTATGGGACTTGGTGGAGGTACCATCAATGATTGGGAACAAATGAAAACATCCTTCCTTAAAAAATACCAAGATTATTTCCGAACTAGGGAACTAAAAGATGAAATATTTGAAAAGGTAGGTAATGCTAATGAGAATTTGGAAGAATATGTGGAGTGTTTCCAATATAATCTGCAAAGATCTCCTTATGAAAATCTACCTGATAGTGTTCTAAAAACCACAATGATTAAAGGTATGAAAGACCAATGGGTAGAAAAACTGAATATAATGGGTAAGGGTGATATTTATCAATAAGATTATGATAATATTATAGACTTGTGCATCAGGTGCTCCAGGGGTAGTACAAGTTTGAAACCAGTCGGACGCGATGCAATCACCAGAGACAGCAAAGCCTCAGGAGGAGGCATTACAAGAGTCAAAATCGGCAATCTATTGGAATATTTCAACACTGATATCCTGGGGACCCTAACGACACAATTGGATATCATGCAAGATAAACGAAAGCAAGCCGAAGAAGAATAGAACCTGGCTAAGGATATCTTTCCAAAGAAAGACCTATTCTCTTAAAGCTATAGGAATAACTGATGCAAGCCCATCTTGCTCTAGAACAATGTGAACAAGAGACAATCCCTCTGCAAAAATATCAAGAGTTGCATAAACAGTTTAGGGAATTAACCATAACTGAGAATGGGACATTTGACAGATTTAGACAAGAAGAAGAAAAGCTGAAGAAGGTGAAGGCCAAGCTTGACAGAGCCAGGAATCAGATAGACACCATTTTCTCTCTATATTTGGATGTCTTGACATGTAGGTCTCCAGCCACAAATTATGCCCTATTCTTATTAGAACAGTACTTATTGTTAAAGGTTAAAGCCGTAAGAGCTGGCAAGCCAATCAAGTTAAAGACAACTAAAGATTTTACAAGTTGCGGCAAAGAACCTGGGGCAAAAGTCCAAAGGCTTCTTTGTGAATTTTATTTTCATAATTTCATATTAGAAGGAGAAGTTGATAAGAACCCTAGCCATTTTGTTGGAAATATTCAATTCCAGGCTTTTATCTCTTTTGCAGTTATTCAACTTTAGTGGTTTAAGGCGTATAATTCATTCCAAACACAGGAACACGTGTTGGATCTTTGGGTAAGAAGTGAGCCTACTCACCCTTTGCAACTGTTTGCTAGACATAAAAAGCTGATGACACAAGAAGGCTTGATTCAAATTTTAGGGCCCATACATAAGGAAATTATGTAGAAAGGAACAACATATTTCCTCTTTATCCAGGAAAGGTCCCTGACTGCATCCAAAATGAGATGGGTGGTCTCAACTAACAGTCTTAAGGAAAGAGAACCATTTAGTTATGGGAACTTCAAAGCTGTTGCAAGTTGGTTAATCACAAACAACAATCTTATTTTGAGGGAAGGGTCTATTGGTTGTGATGTTGATTTAGATGTCCCATTATTTGGTATCCTCCTGAAGGGTATCAGTTTGACTATGAGTTACCTAAAGGAAACAAATAGACAACCTTTGCAAATTTGGCACAAAAACACGGTTTCATGCATGACAAAGAAACCTTTTTTCTAGCCTACTCCTTAACTACATTACATAGGAACTATTTATTTGTCATGAGGACATGAAAAAAGGTATGCAGGGAAGTATGTTGAGCCTTGCAATAGGTATGTATTTACTCTTGATTATTTCTTTTTCCTCCTTTCTTATCCATCTTGTGCCATGATATAACAAAAAATTGATAGGATTTTGATAAGTAATGAACAAAACTATTCTTGATATGATTTGACCGACCAAACTAACTCTCATTACTTTTTATGTAGAAAAATAGTAGAAGGAACAATTGTTGTTTGAAAGTCGGAACAACAAAATCTAATCGAGGAAAATGAGACACGTTGAGTGTAATCGAACCAAGGAACGAGTCAAGAAGATCAGCGCGAGATAGAAGAATTGTCTGAAGATAGCATTTAGTTGTGAATCCCTTAGGATCTCCTAATCCTAAGGGATCACATTTATATTTTCCTTTTGACTATAAAAGAGAAGACTGAAGAGGGATCTCTCGTTACTTGGATTGTAATTTTAATTTACAGAAGGGTGATTCTGAGGAACAAGATCGTGTTGTAATGATAAGTGACTTTGATGATTAATATACAACTTGCATTGTTGTTCGTTCGGATATTCTGAAATCGTTAAGTAGTGTTTGTTGGTGGATAGGGCTCGATCTCTAGTGGAACTTGCTGATGTTCCTTGTTTTATGCATTTTTCGTTTCCTGCAAGTTATTCTATTTTATAGCTTTTTCAGTTGATGTATTTTCGTAGAATCGGATTTGTGATATTCATTTCATTAATGCGCAGTCATAGTTGGTTTTATTTAAATTCATGTCATGGATTGAGTTAGTTATCAGTTAAAGAATCATTTTAGTTTGATTATAGAATAGAGCGTGATTGATTAAATGCTTTCCTTCTATCCAATAGTTTAAGTCTAGCTGAAAGAGCTCAGTTAATACTACAGTGCTCTCGATTGATTGTCATTTGAATTTGGTTGATTAAGATTGAATTATGGAGTTGTTTGAGATAGAGTCATGATGCTTAGATGAATTATTTCCTTTAAAGTTACAAGCTTGAGATTTATGATTTCATCTGTTTGCTATTGTATTGAATTTAATAACTTAGTTTAAAGCATTACTCTCTGGATTTATAGCTTGCACATATTGTGTACACTCTTGGAATAAAAATATTTACCCAGGTTGATAATTAATGTGAGGCAATTAGGAGTTTTCAAAGACACCTTTTAGCACCCAACACTACTATCAACAACTTTTGATATCATGATTAGATTAAGTATTAATCAAAACAATTCATAAATCTATACTAATGATGCTTTAACATCTATTCATGTACATTCATGAAATGCAAACAAAATATTGCGACATGCTTCCTTTAGCAACATTGCATATGCACTAATTATAAGCATATAACCATCAAGGCATGTCTACAAATAAATACCACATTAATTGTTATTCAACTCACACAAGCACACGTTCTTATAAGACAAATCAATAAAGTTGTCCAGACATTCGTTTAAAGGAAACTAACACATTAGTTACGATCTTTGTGCATTTAAATTACATAAACTTTATCAAAATAACTAGCCCTTCAGCTATTAAGGTTTGGTACATGAAAATATGTAAAGAAATATAACACCATAGACGTTGTTCCTATGCATGCAAATGCATATACTTTCCAAAATAATACTCCTAAAAGAAATCTTAACACAATAGAGCATGCTAATACATGTTTCATTTTCAAATAAATCTAGCATAATAGGGCATGAAAAAACATGTTTTCCTTTCTAGAAAACTAATGTAATGAAGCATACAGATAAATTTTATTTTTTTTCCAAAAGATTAAACCACCACTATATATATATATATATAGAAACCAACACATTACTATGATTTTTGTACATGTAAATTCATATTTTTCCCAAAATAATCTTTTCCAATGTAGGCTAACACAACATGTTATCATTTCCCAAATCCAAATGTATATTCTTTGCAAAATAAGGCTAATAAAAATATTACATGCATATACATGTTCTTATTCCAAAAGAAACTAACATAATAGTTATGATAGCATACAAATAATCGCATAATTTTTCTAAAGATATATAGCTCAATAGTTCTTCTATTCATGCAAAGGACGTATCTCTATAACATAGTGACCATTCTTTGTGTATGAAAGAGCTTATCATAATAGCCTTTGTTTAATGTATGCAACACAAATTTCTTTCTCTATAATTATACTGGCATTATATATTGTTTTCATGTAAACAAATACATACTTATTTTTCAAAAGGAGTTTAATATAACAGATAATGTCTTTATGCATAACGATTCTTATTCTTTTTCACAATAGCTACAACTCTCTGTGCATAAAGATATTTACCACAATCAACTAATCTTTGAATATGTAAATACATGTTCCCTTTTTCAAATATATAGGAAAATAGTTATTCTTTGGTTATGTAAGGTTCACATGTAACCCTCTTTGAAGGAAAATGACTTAGATAGTTTAATTCTTTTCCACAAAAAGCCATAAAGGCTTTCCAAGAATTGCACAACAGATATTTTTAAGAGAATAAATTTATTTAACCTAGGCTCATGCACACAAAAGTCCTAAACTTTTCCAAGTATTTTTAATACACTTAGAACATGACAACACATGATCTTTTTAAAAATAATGTGACTTTTTCACTTTTTATGTTAAATGTTTAGATGCATTTTCCTCGTGCATCAATTATTTTGCTATGAACCCAACTCACAAAAAGATAGAAAAGATAGATCAATGCCTTAGAAATAAGCCTTTTCGAGGGGGCAACCTCCTTTACATTACACAAATGAATAATTCTTGGATGTAACAAATGACAAGACCTCCTTTCTATATATAGGAGTCTAAGGTGTCATAATATAATTAGAGCCGACATAACAATAGTAATGTAATGGCACAATAATAACAATAGTGGGCTTCTATGGGGCACAATAATAACAATATGGGGACTACATGGGCACAACAATATAATAAGGGGGTTGTACTAATAGCAATAAAGGGTTACACTAGTAGTATAGGGACCTAACATGCCCCTCTCCTTCAAAAAGTGTTGTCCTTAATGCTTAAGTATTTCTTGATGCTTTTGTACAAAATTCTTGTCCTCCCATGTGGAATCTTCAACGGTTAAGTTTTTCCACTTGATGAGATAGTCTGAAATTGATCGATTTTGTAGCTATCGGGTTCTTTTTTTTGTGACTGCTCCAAGTTCCAATATGATTTTTCCTTCCTTGCGAAGTTTTGGCAATATTGTTTGAACTGGGATCTTCTGCAACTTTTGAATGAGTGGCCACACTTCTTCATCCTTTTTCCATTCATCCCTTGCTTTGTGTATCCAATCTGGTTGGATAATAGAAATAACACAAAACAATGCTTCCAAATCCTCATCCTTTCTTGAGAGTGCCTCTGCAACAACATTTTGCTTCTCTTTTTTGTAGATGATTTCAAAGTCATAACCCAACAATTTTGTGACCTAATTTTTCTGTTCTTCTAAAGATAATATTTGTTATAAAAAGTATTTAAGACTATCATGATTCATTTTTACCTTCAAGTGTCTTCCCATTGGGTAAGGTGGCCATTTCTTAAGTGCATGTAGTATTGCCAACATTTCCTTCTCATAATAGGTTGCTTGAGATGTAGCCGTAAAAATACCCAATCACCTAGAACAAAATTTTTTTCACTGCGATGTTGATCTACCTACTGTTTCATTTGATTTTGCACCAAAGTGGCATTATCCTCTAAAAGTTGGAGAACTTGTTGTTGATGCTCGATGTGATCTTTCACTACTTGAACCTTTTTATTCTTGATATGTCCTTCTATCTTGAGAGTTTGAGGAGTCATAATTTCTTCCAATGCTTTACAAGATATGGTCAGATTCATTTCTTAATGCTCGATGTGAACTTTCACTTGTTGAACATTTTTCTTCTTGATATGTCCTTCTATCTTGATAGTTTGAGGAGTGGCAATTCCGACCAATGCATTACAAGATATGGTTGGATTCATTTCTTCTTTCTCAATATGATCTTTCACTTCTTGAACCTTTTTCTTCTTGATATGTCCTTCTATCTTAAGAGTTTTAGGAGTGGTAATTCCTTTTAATGCTTTACAAGATATGGTCGGATTCATTTCTTCTTTCTCTGGGGCTGGTTCCTGGTGTATATACTCTTCTTTTGATGTTTCTTGATCCTTTTCTTCCTCCTCTCCACAATCAATGTAAAATAATTTCTTCTCAGCACACATATGACCTTTAATGTATTTGTTATCACAATTGTAACAAAGCTCGTTTTCTCTTTTTTCTTCCAATTGTTGTGGTGTAACCCTTGTAGGTTGTGGAAGGCTAGGAGAAACAACACTTCCATCTTTATAGTTGTGAGGGGTAGACTTCCTTGTTACCATAATTTTGCTTTCCACTTTGTAATAAAGCTCATGTTGAACTAGTATAGGAATCCCCCCTTCAAGATGTGGAATCTGATTATCAAATACTTGAAATGATTTTGTTTTTGCGAATCTATCCAAGCGATCAAGCTGCCGCTCAACAACATTGTCAGTTTTGGATGATTCAAGAAAAGTTACATCTCTAGATACAACAAACTTTTTATTTACTTCATCATAGAGACGATATGCTTTGGAGGTGTTTGAATACCCCAGGAAGATACAGTTACGACTTCTAGCACCAAGTTTTTTTCTATGTACCTTTGGTATCAAAGCATAACAGGTGGAACCAAAGACCCTGAGATATTTTACCGAAGGAACATGTCCATACCACAATTCATAAGGAGTCTTGTTTCTTATAGCATTAGATGGACATGTATTCTTTATATATGCATCACATAGAACGACATCAGCCCAAAACATTATCTTTACATTTTTTGAAGAAAAGCATGGATCGTACCATATTCAAGATTGTTCTATTCATTCTTTCTACGACACCATTCTGTTGGGGATTATAAGGCACAGTTGTTTGATGTTTGATCCCATGTTGGCGAAGATTTTCAAATTCATTTGATGTATATTCTTTTCCATTATCAGTGCGAATAGACCCAATATGAGATTGTGCATCATTTTCAATCCATTTATGAAAATTCTTGAATGTTTGAAAAGCATCAGATTTGTTCTTCAATAAATAAACCCAGCACATTCTGGTGTAGTCATCAATAAACATCATGATATATTTATTTCCATTTGTAGAAGAAACAGGCATTGGACCACATAAATATGAATGAAGAGTTCAAGTTTCCTATGTGCTCTTGAATGCGAATCATGAAAAGGTTGTTTGCTATGCTTTCCTAGAATGCAAGCATCACATTGCTTAAGTTTTCTAGGAATTGTAGGCAAACCAGTAACACCATTTTTCTTCAATAAGCGGAGACTCTCATAGTTCAAATGTCCAAATCTAGCATGCCATAATAAACTTGATGGAAGTGTACCTTATTCATGATGAGAATTGTATGAGAAATGTTGTGCATGAGCAGTTGTTCCTTGTAGTTTGAGAAGCCTTTCTTCTTCTATTCCCCTCATGACAAGTGAGTGGCCAGATGCTTTTCTTACCTCAAGCTTGCCATCAAACATATGAATGGAGTTACCTTGCTCGCGGATGTGGACCAAGGACAAGAAGTTTCTCTTGAGCTGTGGGAGATATAGAACATGATCAAGAAGAAAGTCTGGAAGACCAGGCAGTTTAAGCCTGATTGTGCCAAGCCCTGATGGCTTGATTTTTGACTGATCTGCAAAGGATACTGCTCCATCAACATTGTCAGTGAAATCTTCAAAAAAATATTTTCTATGAGTCATGTCACAGGTTGCTCCTGAATTAAGAAACCAATCATTTTTCCAGGAAGCAAGTGAAGCATTACACAAATCTTCATTTACTCCAATGTTACATTGTGCCTCAACATAGTGAGTGGATTCAGGTGCTTTACCTTTGTCTGTATCATCAATTTTACCTTTCTGTTGGTTTCTTTTCTGCTCAATTTTGTGCCATGGTAGCTTGCATGCATAGGCATCATGTGATCCATTTCTTTTGCAGTGAACACAGTGTAAATCTGCCTTTTCTCCTTGAGAATTCCTACCCCCTGCCTCTGAAATATCTTCCTCTTCCTCTTCGTCCACCTCTTTCTCTTGCAGAATCTTGAGCAGGATGCTTTTCTTTATGAGCAAGGCACACAGTCTCTTCAGAAGACTCAGGGGTTGTATTCTTTCCAAAAGCTTTCTCTCTTTCATCAAACTTTTTCACAAGAGAGGCAAAGGCTATATCTTTGAGATTTCCATTTGCTTGCAAAGACTGAAGATAATTGGAGTAAGTAGGATAAAGTGCCTTGAGAAAAGAAATAAGAGGGATATCCAGCTCAACCTTAGTGGATTTGATATCATGCATTATAGACATTACTTCAGATGCAAGAGCAAGAGGATCATTATTTTGCAGTTCAAAAGTGAAGAGTTTAATCATGAGTTGGACAAATTCAAGTGCAGAATGTGAGTCATAGAGCTCTTTCAGCTTTTGTAGGGCTTCAAAGGCAGGTGAATATGACAAAATATGGCGACTCACCTCTTCATTTACAAATGTTGCGATTAATGCACAAGCTTTGCTGTTTTTGTTTTCCCAAATGACGAGCTCTTCATCTGAGGTAGGCTGTACTCGGTCATTGTCTCCTTCTCTGACACACACTCCCTTCCACAACTCATTGAAAATGAGGGTGTGTTTTATCATCTGGGACCATTCAGGATAGTTCTCCTTGCCAGTGAGAACTATTCCCACCATAGATATGATTGAATGCATTGTAAAATCCAAGACCTCTAAAAATAATTCTACTGCCAATATATAAAATATTTTCACTTCTGGTGTTAAGGAAAAACTGCACTATAATGGCAATATTATGAAAAAATGAAGTTTTTTTTTTTTTTTTTTTATTTATTTATTTATTTATATTTTATTTTTTTATCTTTCCTATATTTTATTTCAAGCTTCTTTTGAATCTCACCAGTGGCATCCAACGTTAAAAAAACTTCAGCACAACATTAAAAACTTCAGCACATGTAAAATGTCAGCGTAATTGTTCAACGCAAAAAATGTACAGTCTCACCATGGACCAATTTTAATGGACTGCCAAAATGCTCCCACGATCTAGTGAACAAACACATTTTTTGAAATTCGGCGAAAATTTATAAAAATATAAAACCTCTGGCCGGCGCTTCTAGTATACTTTCTGTATGGCATGAAAACTGGAAAAGGAAAAATCTGTGGTTGGCATGGAGGGGACCCTGTGGAATTCAAAAAAAATTATTGAATAGAGATGCTTTCTCTACATTCAATCTTTGATAGAAATAGAGGGAGTATTGGTTTGTTTGGGACGTAGCATAAGCTGTAGCCATTACTAACCACGAGGATAGCAATCAAAAGAATTATTTGACAAGAATCCTCGAATCAGAGCAACGCAACGTTAAAAACGCAGATGGGTCAGACCTGCACATCAAGAGGGAGTAACATTCAAACATTCAAGAGATATTTTAGAGGACAGAGGCATTGAGGACAGCAGAAGTAGGAATGTTTTATTGTTTTATGACAGCGCTTAGTCAGGACAGTGCTCAGGTCAGGACAGTGCACTAGCGTACAACACACAGTAGCAAAAAAAATGAAGGGAGTTACAACTATTTTGAGAACTGGCTCTGATACCATGTCAGGCCAGGCAGTAACTCTCCAATGGGCAGTAAAATTGATTCGATTCATTTCATTAGCTAGGCTATTGTTATATACAAAAGGGTGTGACTACTCAGTTCATCTTCTGATGACTGTTCACATTCCTAATTTAACTATTTACATAAATTCACCCAATCGTGAGGATTAGGTGTCAATAATAGTGTTACAAAATAGCGTTACAATATAATAAAACATAAAACAAACAAACAATATAGTGATAACATGAATTAAAATTATTAATAACAATAGCATGAATTAAGTAATGATAATCATTAGTATAATAGTAAAACATAAAACATAAAACAAACAAACAATATAATAATAACGTGATTTAAAATTATTAATGTTCTGATAACATGAATTAAATAATGATAATGATTAGTATAATAGTGTTCCAAAACAGTGTTACAATATAGTAAAACATAAAACATAAAACAAACAAACAATATAGTAATAACATGAATTAAATAATGATAGCGATTAGTATAATAGTGTTACAAAATAGTAAAACATTAAGCATTAAACAAATAACATAGTAATAACATGGGTTAAATAATGATAATGATTAGTATAATAGTGTTACAAAATAGCAAAACATAAAACATAAAACAAACAACTATATAGTAATAACGTGAGTTAAATATTGATAATGATTAGTATGATAGTGTTACAAAATAGAAAAACATAAAACAAACAAACAATATAGTAATAACATGACTTAAATAATTGTAATGATTAGTATTACAATATATTAAAACATAAAACATAAACAAACAAAAAATATAGTAATAACATGAAATAATATTATTAATATAGTAATAACATGAATTAAATAATGATAATGATTAGTATAATAGTGTTATAAAATAGTGTTGCAGAATAGTAAAGCATAAAACATAAAACAAACAAGTAATATAGTAATAACATGAATTAATAATTATATTGATTAGTATAATAGTGTTATAATATAGTAAAACATAAAACAT
>APFE030982457.1:0-35918 GCA_000404065.3 Pinus taeda
AAACTCCTTTGGAATTTCATGCTTTCCAGGATCAGGTCCACCTCTTTCCTTGCCTCTAGAGTTGCATATGAAGGGACCTAACTGGTCATTGATTTTGAAATAGGCCTTCTTATTGGCAGTGACAAAGTTGACTTCATCTGCATTGATGACCTGTCTGTAATATTCTAAGGCAAACAACCTCATAGGGAGGTATCTTGGAAACTTATATGGTGCAAGCAGGCAACCATATATTTTTATTTCTGTGCGGTTTTTGGTAAAGGTACCAATCTCCCACTCTGGTTTTCTTGGAAAGTTGGAGGACTCCTTTTATCTTTGGACTTATCTTAGGTGGAGGATTTCTAGTGAGCATAGTCATGATTGGATACACAAAAGAATATATAAAGTCTGAGTATGTATATGGTGATCCAAAATCATGGAAAAGTGGGGTCCAAGTGTGGAGTGGCAATGGGTCTAACGTCCATGGCGATAGGGGTAGCCATAATTTAGTTCTTGTGGATTTGAATTAGGCTATGGGGGTTTTATCAAAGGTTTTGGGACTTTTAGAGGGTTTAGGCAAGCAGCTCTTAAACTGATAAGCTCTTTTTATTTTCTCTACCTATCTAATAACCTGCCAAGGTTAAACTGTTTGGTCAGATTTTATTCTCTAACAATAAACATAAAATTCAAAGCATGAAATAGCAAAGTTTAAACAATTTGACTATCATGGATTGTGGCATGAGTAACAAGCTGAACACAATCATTATTATGCATAAAAGTAAATAATAGTAGTAGCATTTTGACTTGCTCACTTTCATGGTCTCTTTTTTTTGGGGGGGGTTTATATATTTTCATTTTTTTGGACCTTTTCATATTCTTTTGTCCTTTGATTTTTCTTTTAGGACATACCCTCTTTACATTTTTAAAATTTTTAATATGGAAAACGTTTGCAGAAAGCAAAGGTATGTACAATATTACAAGGCTTAACATTAGTCATTCAAAATTATGACTCCTATTGGTATAGGAACCTAATAGTGGCTCCACTTGGGGATGGCATTTTCTAATGAAATGTCAAGAACTTTCTAGATCAGTAGCCCCTGAATTGTTGTTGATGTTACCTTGCAAAATGTTCCTCTATGGCTCTACATTTTTTATACTTATGACAGTGAATTTTTCAAAGCTTAGGTCCTTCTCTTCAGGCTTCAACTTCAAAAATCACCATCCAATCCAATATATACTTTTGAAAATAAAATATGCTCAAATGTGAAATGAAAATGAGTAACTAGGTTCAAAATAGTGTTTTAGCATTTGATCATTCACTGGCCCTTCTTCTACTTCTATACCATCCATGTCTCTTAGGAATAAAGCATTATTACCTCTTAAATCATAAATGACATATGGTCCTTTCCATAGGAAATCAAATTTCCCATGTTTACCTGTGTCTTCCCTGCTTGAATCCCACTTGAGTACTTTGTCACCAAGGTAGAAATATTCAGCCTTGGTTCTCTTATCAAAAATCTTTTGGATCCTTTCCTGCATAAATTGAGACCTGATATAGACCTCTTCCTTGGTTTGTTGAATATGAATTATTTGGTTGACTCTTCTTTGGATACTATTTGGTTCAACCTGCAATTCTTGAAGCAAATTCATCACTGGTGTTCCCAAGGAAGATGGAAAAACAACTTCCATCCCATAAACTAGTTGATAGGAAGAAGTACCAATTGAATTCTCAGTGGTTAGTTTGTCTGCCCATAAGGCATTGGCTAGCTTTTTATTCCATGTTTTCAAATTGTGCTCTAGTAACTTCTTGATGATGTTTACCAAGCTTTTGTTTGAGGATTCTGCCAGTCCATTTCCTTAAGGGTAATAGGTTGTAGAATGGCCCAAGGTGATATGATACTTATTGCATAAATCTATCATTCTTTTGGATTTAAAGGCTATTGCATTATCAGTAATGAGCTTAGTTGGACATCCAAATCTTGATAGAATATTGGTTTCAAGGAAGGTTATGATAACAATGTTTGTGGCTTGCCTTGAAGGTATGGCCTCTATTCATTTTGTGAAGTAGTCTGTGGCTGTGAGGATCCATTTGTGTTGGGCAGAGGAGGGTGGGTGAATTTCACCAATGAAGTCTAAACCCCATTGTTGAATAGGTATTTCAACAAAGATTTTCTTGAGGGGTAAAGGTAAAAGCTTTTTCTTTCCCTAAAAAAATTGACATTTGTGACAGGAGGTCACATATTTCTTGACATCAGAAAACAAGATAGGCCAGCAGAAATTGGCTCTAAGTATTTTATCTGTAGTGATCTTCCACTAAAGGTGTCCTCCATAGTCACCTGCATGAAACTCTTGTAACACCTTGTCAGACTCATCTTCTAATAAGAAATTGAGAAGAATACCTTCCTGATCTCTCAAAAAAAAAGCATTGTCTAACATACAAATTTTTAAGGATTTCATCTTCAAAAACCTGCTTTTAGTCCTATATAATTCAGGAGGAGCTTGTAAATTCAGTAAAACTTAAATAAAATTAGCATACCAAGGTGATTCAAGAAAGTCCTGGCTGATTAGTGGAGTCGTCATCTCCTCTTCATTGTCTAGTTGTGCAATAAAGTTTATTTCCAAGGCCTGAGAGTTCGTTTCAACCATGAGCTTGCCTAAACCCTAGCCCTTGATTAACTTAGTGGGTTTGATTTCTATATCATATTATAAAATAGTAGCAATCCACTTTCCCCTCTTTCCATCTGGACCCTCCTAAGTTAGGATGTCTTTGACTACTGAATTAGGAACATAGGCCACTATATGGGAATAGAAGATGTACACCCTAAAACCCTTGATGGATTTGACCAAAGAAAAGGCTTGTTTTTCCATTATGTTATATTTCAAGGGAGTAGTTCTCAGGGCTTTGTTAAAGAAAGCAATAGGTTGTCATAGCCCTAGTCATTTTTCTACAGTAGAACTGTAACAATTGTGTGCTCAGAAGTTAAGGAAAATAAGATGAAATCTCTATCAAATTTAGGACTGATTAACATTGGTGTTTTAGTTAAGGCTAGTTTAATGTCTTCAAAGGATTTATTAGCCTCAACAGTCCATTTTATGGTCGAAACTTTTTCCAGCATATTTTTTAGTGATCTAATTAATTCCTCTAGATTAGATATAAATCTTCTAAGTTATTTTTTCCTAAAAAAGCTTGTAACTCTCTAATGTTCCTTGGATGTTGTATTTGCAAGATGGCTTCTATTCTCGCAGGGTCTATTCTTATACCATCTTTTGAAATCATATGACCTAATAACTTTCCTTCTTCTAACCCAAACAAGGACTTCTTGGGGTTCAAGGAGATTCCATATTTCCTACATTTAATAAAAACTTGTTGAAGATGATCCAAATGTTGATTGTCGGATTTTGAAAATATAGTAATGTCATCTAGATATATCACAAGGAAATCATGAATTTCTTTAGCAAAGGCTATATCCATAGCTCTTTGGAAAGTGGCCCCTGCATGCATTAGTCCAAAAGGAATTTTCACATACATAAATGTGCCCCAAGGAGTAGTAAAGGCAGTCTTGGCTTGGTCATCAAGATGAACTAAGATCTGATTATAACTAGAAAACTCATCCAATAATGAGATTCTAGTTGCTCCAACTACTCTCTATAAAATGTGGTCCATTTTGGGGAGAGGGTAATTGTCTTTTAGTGACACTTTGTTGAGGGATCTAAGATCCACACAAAGTCTGATCTCACTAGTTTTCTTCCTAGTAGGCACCAAGTTTGAGACCAATCAAAAAATCTGATTGGTGCAATTATTTTATTAACATACATCCTCTCTATTTCTTTTTCAATTGCAAGTAATATGATAAGATTAATCCTTCTGAGTTTTTGTTTGAAAAGCTACTAATTTTCTTTTATAGGAGTGGGGTGTTGTATGATGTTGGTGTCATAGGATTTGAGGTCCTCATAACTCCAAGTGAAGACAT
Organism: Pinus taeda; assembly: GCA_000404065.3. Classification (NCBI taxonomy): domain Eukaryota; kingdom Viridiplantae; phylum Streptophyta; class Pinopsida; order Pinales; family Pinaceae; genus Pinus; species Pinus taeda. The sequence continues at coordinate 3,948 of APFE030982457.1, forward strand.
CTTGAAACTCTTTCAACAACTCAATGTATTTCACTTTTTCAGTTGGAGGTAATGATTTTGAAAATTTGATTAGTTTTGGATTTTCATCAGTGCCTATATTACACTTCTCTATATCAAATTTCAAAGGTTCCATTTTAGGTTTCCTAGGAACATCATTTGAATCAAATAAATCTTCCAAAGGGGTTAATCCCTTAGGTAAGAAGTTATCTTTGGGATTAATTACTTCGATGTCTTCACTGATTATTTCGTCAATCTCAACTTGCTCTAGGTTCTCTACATCTAACTTAGTAAATTTAGTAGGATGAAATCTATCTATTTCTTCGCCTTCTATCTCATTTATTTATATCTTATCTTAAGTGTTAGGATCTATTGATGTATCAGTATCTATATTGTTATTTACAAATTCTTCTTCTGAGATTAAAACGTTGTTTATCTGTTTGTCGTCAAAAAATATTTGCGAGTTCTTTAAATTATCTGGAATTGTAGGTTTGTGCCTAACTTCAGCGATGTACTGATGGTTAGGTTGGAAGGGTAACTTGCAGGTGCTAGAAAATGTTGCTAAACTATGAGCTTGCATATTATGTTTTCTAGGAATTACTGCAAGCTTGGTTTCTAAGAAAGTGTTAAGTATTTCTACAATAGTTCCTCTATAACAACTTAACCTAGATTCCTTCATCATATATAAAACATCAATCTGTTTTATAACTAGTTCAGAGTCTCCCATGACAAAAACTCTTTTAGCTCCTAGATTCCTGACTAATTTAAGACCTAAAATTAATGCTTCATACTTGACCATATTGTTAGTACATTTAAAATTCAGTCTGTATGCATCGCCTTCTGAGTGATTATTCTCCAAATTATATATTCACACTCCTGCTCCTGCTCTAAAGTCATTTATTGACTCATCAAATTCAAGATGCCATAATATCTCATGCTCATAATTTTCACTATCTAGTGCAACAATCTTTTCATCATTTATAGCAATTTGGCCACCTTGTTTATTGGAAAGTTTTGAAGTTTGGTTAGTTTCATTTTGTATAGAAACTGCAATTTCTTTGGTTTTGTATTAATAATGTCTAAAATAGTTTCTTGTGTTTGATCAGCATTATACAAAATAAAATAATTGATGTCTGAATGTATGGAGTAGATGGGAAAGTTTTGAGGCTGATCCTAGCTACTTACCATATATTTCATTAAGGTTTCTCAATAAAGTTTCTTAGGTTGTCCAAAAATAGAGATTGTTGCATATGACATATCTAGTTGTAAAGATCCCTGAATTTTGGCTCCCCATGATTTGGATAAGAGCATGCCATACTTTGGTGGGATGTCAGCAACCACAATATCCATAAGGATGCTTTTGGTAGTATATTGAACTAAAGTAACACACATGTATTTAATCAATCCTAGACACTTTACTTGAATTGAGTCAAATGAGAATAAGTCCTTTTAAGGCCTTGTAATGTTTAGGTTTAATTTCTCCATTACTGATTTTGGCATTAGGTTGTGGGAGTCCCCAGAATCCAACATTGCATTATGTAGAATTTTGTCATGGATACTAAGGCTAATGTAGAAAGGTGGTACTCCTCCTTCTAGTGATTTGACATTAACATCTGGACCAAATATAAGTTCAGGTTGGTCATCAAACATGTTGACTGAATCCTCATTTTCAACAATGTTTAAAGTCTGGTTTATCTGTGACTTGTGGGTTTCATTCTTGATTAGTTTTATTAAAGGAACTGAAATATTTAGCTTTTCTACCTCTGCTCCTAGATTGAATGGTAAAGAGGCTTTTTTTGTGTGAGGGTTTTGAATTTTCGCAGTAGGGATTAGAGTGGGGTGGTCTTCTTTTCCTTTACTGGGAACCTCCTTATGTGGATTTACAAATCTGGTGTTTTGATCTTTGTTCATTGGTTCCTTAGGGGGAATTGAAGTGGATGGTTAATCATCAGAAGGTTGATTAGGGGTTATATCTACAATGGTGGGGCCAGAGGGATTCTAGTTCTGTCTAGGGAGAATCTGGAGGATTTTTGAAACAGAGGCTTCTTTGATTTTCTTAGGTTGATTTTGCACTATTTTCTTGGTTTGGTTAGGGGCATCAGTGTTCTTTTTGCTTCTTAGGTTATATTGTTTATGCACCTCAAAGATGGAAGAATCACATCCTTGTTTATAATCAAATGACTCTCCAGACTAGATTTGCAATTGTTGTAGCATATGCAGTTCCTGCTCATATTGGGTTAGAAAAAAATTATCCTCATCATCTAATCCCATTAAATTGATATGTGTATCTTGTTCTAGATCTTCAGGATGGGATGTTTCTACATAACTTTCTTGAGAAGGTGGCATAATGTTCTGCTTTGGTCCATTTTTCCCAATGTTTTGGTTTTGGATTTTTCTAAAATTCAGGTTTCTAACTGGAGGTGCTTGTTGGTTATCCCATTGAGGTTTCCTCTCCATATTTTCTATTCTATCCATTAGTTTTTCCATACTTTTGGCTAAACCATCTATTTTGAGGTCAAATGGTGAAACTTCATCTTTTGCAGTTCCTCTCCTTCCATTCCTAACTCTAGCTCTTTTAGCTAACAAATTGGCTTCTACAATAGTTGCTACACTTTGCATTTCCTCTAAGGTTGGGGGGTTTCTTTCCATGAGTTAGTATGCCATGTCTGTGTCAAAACCATCAGGGAACTTTATTAATGCTAAGTCAGGTGGGGGTCTAAGGTTAACTAGGATTGAATCATATATATTATTGAATCTAGTGCAGTAATCTTACATAGTTTCATTAGGTCCCCTTCTAATATTCTCATATTCTGAAAGGATCTGTAAGGGGTTCTTTTTATTTTCCCATCTATTCAAAAATTGTTGGTAAACTATATCTAAATTATCAATACTATTAACAAGTAACGTTCTAAACCATTTCCTAACATTTCTAGCTAAAGTCTGAGCAAATAGTCTCACTTGAACATCACCAATTTCAATTTCATGTAGTTCAAAATAATATGTCATCTTGTTGACATGGTGTTGCGAAGTGTAGTGTCTTATGCCATCAAATTGAACAATTTTACTTTGGTATTCTGTTGGCATAGCACCAAGTGGGGTAGGTAATACAAGAGGAGCATATCTATTTTCCATGGTTGTAAGTTGGGAGAGGCTAAGATGTGGGGTTGAGGTACTTGAAGATGATGCAGTAGTGGATGACAAACCAGGACTGGTAGGTAGTGAATGAGCAATGCTAGGTTGGTGAGGGAGTGAAGGTATAAATGATGGTGAAGAATGGACTTTAGAATTTGAAGGGAACAATGGTGAACTAAGAGTAGTGGAGAATTGTCTAGAAAGATCAGGGGTATTGGCAGTACTAAGGGATGATTGTGGAGAGTTCAGAATGTATTCATCAATTGACTTGTTGGCCTTTTGTACTTCAAGGTCTGCAATAAACTCAGGGTCTAGAACAATTTTGTCAAGTGCACTTTTGGATTTTGTTCTAAATAATGATAAATCAAATGGCACATCAAAGGGAAGTTCCTCTAAAAATAGCCACTCATCAGGACATGAGTCTTATTTAACTAATGGTATTTGGCTAACAGAACTTTCTTCTTTTTTAGATTTTCTTTAAATCAGGTTGGGATTATCAACTACTGGGGCAGGGTTTGGATATGGATTAGCCCTAGTAAAATGAGTTCTCCTTGAAGCCAGAATTTGAAAATTTTTGAATTGTTTTTTGTGAGATTTTTAATAATAACTTCCAATAAATTACTTTAAGAGGCTCAAAATATAGATTTAAAAATTTCTTAAAGATTTATCAGGACTGAGGGTTTGAGGTCCCCCGTATGGTCGCCATTATGTTATCAATCAAAATTTTTCCCTAGAAGTTATCAAAAGAAGGAAAAGACCGAGGTAACCAGAAACCAATCTTTTAAGCATAGGCTCTAGCCAACCTACGGCTCAGAGAGGACTCTCTCTATATGATTTAGCTTTCTTTGCTGGGATTTTAGGCTAGTTCTAAATGTTCAGGGGGTTTTTTATTTGTAATGAAGGTTGGGTGATGGGATTCTTGGAACAGATGGATAGAATGAGGTCTTTAGGCTATTGGGCTATGGAGTCAACAAATGGATAGAAAAACTAGATCAATTCATTAAAGGGAATGTCCACAGGGCAAGCTAGCAAAGTAAAGTGAAAGTTTTTGATCAAAGGGCTGGAATGGTTTGAATCAAGGTGAGAAAGCAATTAAGAATTCTCAGACCGGGATTTAAACGAAGAACAGGGGGTAATCAGAAACAAAGGGCAATTAAGAATCCTTTGCTATAGATTAGTAAGAAACAACCTAAACTAAGGAGCAATTAAGAATTCCTTACTTAGATATGAGAAGAAAACATTCAATATGCATAACAATTAAAAAAGAGTGTAATTAAGCAAATTTTAAAATATCATTCCATGTTATAGCATTCATATTTTTAGAGATACAATAGAGATTTTGGAAAACTTTAAGGAAAATAACATTCAACGTGAGAAAATACTCACTTCGCTTTACACATGAATCTTGTGAAATATCTAGTCTTTATTCATTAATCCAGCTTGCTGGTCCAGTCAATGATACAATATATTTACAAGCCTAAGATCAAGAAATCTATAGAAATGTCTTGGAATCCACCCTACATACTTCAATTTGTGAAGTATTTATGCAAAAAAGTATTACAAAATATCTCAAACTAACTTGAGATTTAATCTAGGAAAGTAAAGTATCTTCCAGCAGGAAGATAGAGACAGCTATTGAACTACTTTGATGATGTCCCCATTATTATGGTACTGTTGGCCTTTATGGTTGATTTTAGCCCTTTTAGATGCCTTCCTATTTGATCTTTCACGTATGAAAGCTTTACTAACCTTTCACTTTCCTCTCATACTCTTTGACACTGATACACTTTGGCCTGCAGACATGTCTTCACCTATTTACTTGGTTTTTCCACTTTTCACTATATGGTAACCTTTTTACTGTAAATTTCTTATAGTAAATCAGTCATTTTTTCCCACCATTCATCGTTAGGTAACTTGACATTCATCATCCTTCGGTATATCTCATCAGTTTTAGCGTACTTGGAAAAATTGGGCTTAGTGATGAATAAGTGTTTTATCTCATGCTGGAGGAAAAATAGGTTTTCAAATGTGTTATATAAAAATTTGCTTGTTGGCAGGGCTTTTATTGCTAAAGTGCTAGCTATTTCTTTAGCCAACTGCCTAAGTCTATTGGTATAGTCTTGTTATGTCTTAAGCTTGTCATTGATGACCAATGTACTGGGCAATCCTTTCTCCCTCAAAATTTGGAATTTGGTCATGAATCTATCAATGGCCACCTACATGTTCTTACACTTTTCCTCCAGGTTTAGCATTAGGTTCCTCTTGGAAAGAATCTTTCTTATTTCCAAAATAGTTTCAGTTATGTTTTCTATGTCCAGCTCATGGATTTCATACCTGTTCTTGCTATTGAGGAAGTGGATGAGTCTATTGGTATCCTCAGGCATGTCTCCCAACTCCTCCTTCACTTTCTAGATAGCTTCTGTAACTATCTTTATTAATTCTGTTTGTTCAAAAATAACTTGAATTGATGGCCAAATATCATTGATAGAGTCAATGATATTGGACCATAACAGTTCCTTGGCCTGTACAAAGTGTTTTCTAATGTTAGGTCCTTTTCCAAGGTTTTGACCCTTTCATTGATCCTGTTGGCCTTCTGATTTTCTTCTTTTTGCATAATTTGGGAAAGTTTGTAGTTAGTTTCTAAACTTGCCACCTTTTCTCTTAGTCTATTCATTTCAGTGGCATGGATGGACATTTCATTCATGGCCTTAACTAATTTATCTACATCCTCTCCTGGTGTACATGTTGTTGTAGACTCTATTGTGACTAGAAATGATGTGACAGGTGGAGCTGTAGGTACCAGTGAAGCTGCCAATGTGGAAGGAACTAATGTAGACACTAAGGGATGACATTTGTGTTGGGTATATGACCAAAATTCCCACATTGACTAGAAGTGGGGAGGGTCATGGATATATAAGGATGGACAAATATCTCCATTAGTATGAGGCCTTTTGGGGGTAAGTCCAAAAGCAAATCCATGAGGGCTTAGGCCCAAAGTGGACAATATCATACCATTGTGGAGATATGTGCTGTCCAGAGTCCTTATAAGTGGTATTAGAGCCATGCCCCAAAGTTAGCCAAGTGGATGAATCCTCGGAATGCCGAACGAAGGTGGTGGGCCCCGATAATATCACGATGGGATCCGTCGATGAGCTCGGTTAGATAGACAGTGTGCTCCAGATTCTTCATGGACGTGTCCTGGTCCCAACACAGTGAAGAGGAGTTGCGGGTGGTGCTCCATGTAAGGCATGTGCTTCCAATGCATTGGAGCAAAGAATCCTGGTTGGTAGAGAGTGGACAAATGGATAATCGTTTGAGGGGAGGCTCAATGGTCCTTTACTCGAGGGGAGGATTGTTGGGTATACGACCAAAAGTCCCACATTGACTAGAAGTGGGGAGGATCATGGATATATAAGGATGGAAAAATATCTCCATTGGTATGAGGCCTTTTGGGGGTAAGTCAAAAAGCAAATCCATGAGGGCTTAGGCCCAAAGTTGACAATATCATACCATTGTGGAGATATGTGTTGTCCAGAGTCCTTACAATTTGCAGAAGTTGATGCAATGTCTGTATTTTTCACTTGGATTAAACTATCTAATTCTTTCTCAGTTTCCTTTAGTTGATTTTTTGGTTGGAGGACCAAGTCCATCAACTCCTCATGCTTTTGTTGGGTCTCCAAAACTTCTAGCGTTTGAGGATGTTGCAGCTGGGGAATTTTCAATTGCTTCTTAAGTGCAGCAATATCATCGTCAATCTTCTTTATGAGCTACTTTGTAGCTTTAATATCCTTGGGAATGTGTCCCCATTCAATAATTAAGTCTTCCAAAGACTTAACCCCGGACTCCTTAGCCTATGAGGAGGCCTTTTCCAACTGAAACTGTGCTGAGATATTATTCAATGAACTTTGTAAATTATGGGCAACTATGGCTTTACCTGTAAGGGTGGAGTATATCATTTCTCAAGCCTGTTTATGAAATTCTATTTGGCTTATGGGATGAATATCCCTTGCCAATACTTCAAATTCAACTCTCTTGAAATTCAATGATGTTTTGGGTTGTTGTGGTGTATGCTTGATAAAGGACATTTACAACTTTCCCTCCTTGATGTCAAAGGTTGACATTAGCCTTGTTTGATTTGTGGGAGTGAGCTTTAGGTATTGAGCATATTTTTTGGCTTTAAGCTTCTCATTCCTCATTTTGATGTCTTTATACCTATCATTTAAGTCCTCGTCCTTACCAGCAGGCCTATTGAGTGAGGGAACTTCTAAACTTATCTACCTTTCCAATAGATGAGTATGTGAAGTGGAAGGCCCTGCTTCTATCTATTTCTGTGGTGGTCACCTATATTGATTCTTCTATATTTTCTTGTTCAGTGACAAGATTGAGTCTTTTCCTCTTGCTATGACCAGTTTCACATTATGCCTCAGATGTATTCATAGGTGAAGTGGAGGCTTCTTCTCTGCTTCTCTTAGGATTTTTCTCCTCATTATGAGGAGTCTGCATGACTAGATGGGTGCTCATGGCTCTTTCTTGCTCTTCTAGTACCTGTAGAAAAGAGCTCTCATACATCTACCCTTGTGCTGTCTCTATCTACTAAGGTATTTTTCACCCAGTCTATCTGATTGGCATATGCGTCTATTTCTAGAATGGGGTGGTGGATAAAATGTCCTAGCTTGACCTTTTACCTTTTCTTGGTAATGAATTCTAAAGGGTCATATCTCCATACAAAACTCCTTTGGAATTTCATGCTTTGCAAGATTAGGTTTGCCTCTTTCCTTGCCTCTCTGGAATTGCATATGAAGGGACCTAACTGGTCTTTGAGTTTGAAATAGGCCTTCTTCTTGGCAGTGACAAAGTTGACTTCATCTGCATTGATGATCTGTTTGTAATATTCTAAGGCAAACAACCTCATAGGGAGGTATCTTGGCAACTTATATGGTGCAAGAAGGCAACCATATATTCTGATTTTTGTGTGGTTTTGGTAAAGGTATTAATCTCCCACTTTGGTTTGCTTGCAAAGTTGGAGGACTCTTTTTATGTCTGGACTTCTCCTAGGCGGAGGATTTCCAGTGAGCATAGTCATGATTGGATACACAAAAGAATCTATGAAGTCTGAGTATGTATATGGTGATCCAAACTCATGCAAAAGTGGGATCCAAGTGTGGAGTGGTAATGGGTCTAACATCCATGGTGATAGGGGCAACCATAATTCAATTCTTGTGGATTTGAATTAGGCTTTGGGGGTTTGATCAAAGTTCTTGGGACTTTCAGAGGGTTTAAGCAAGCAACTCTTAAATTGGTAGTATTCTTTAATCATTTTTTTTTAAATTAAAACACTGCATATGCCTAAGGTTTCGAAATTTGTAGGGGTAAGAGCTAATCCATGGTGAAATACCTGGAATTGGGTGAATTGGCTCTAAAAATTACGGTTCACAACAACTGCAGTGGTTGGTGTAGTCCTGGTACAGACTAAAAGGTCAGTTGGGTTGTTTGCAGCGTCTTTTAGAGCGAACTTGGAAGTGTGCTTGGTAAATTCAGTGTTTGCAAGGATTGGAATGGTTCATAGAGTTTACAAAGAGAATGCGTGAAAAAAGGGTGAAAGAGGGCTTCACAGCCTCTTATGGGGAAAATGATTAGTTTTGGCGGGTTCACTTTTAGATGAACACTTGACAGTTTTTTGGTTAAGTGGGGAAGTGGTTTTGGAGGGCCATTGCACCGCTTTTGTAGCGTGGGTGGTTTTTGGGAGGAGACGTGCGATGTACCTTACAGCATGACACGTAGTGTTTGCGGGGTCGGGGAAAACCACTTTAGCGGGTGGTTAACATTTACCCATCGAGCGCGGCCGATATGGTTGTGCGTTGTTGGATGGGGGGGGGGGGGGGGCGGGGGGGCGATCATCAAATGGTAGTAGGGTAGAAGAGTTGCGCGGGGAGAAATGAACGAGAGTTGATGGGGGGCCCAAGTGTTTAATCACAGTGGTTTTTGGATTAGTTTAGGAATAAATCACATGTTTAACATGATCAAACTGGGCTTAATGAGGAATTAGGGAGTCGGGCGAGGTTAATACCAGAATTAACTTAAGTTTACCAAGATTAGGTAAACTAAGTAAGGTTATATTGGGGTATGGGTAATTCCTATTAGTTTTTATGAAAACCAAAGGTTGGGGTATTTTATATAAGGATTTAATTATTATACAGGAAAAGGGTTTATAACGAGATTTATATAATAGTGTTAGTGATTAATATGAAAATGTGATGGTGGAGTGGGTTTTTTCTTAGTACAAGGGTAAAGTAAAACATTTGCGCACTTAGCTTTATACTTAGGAAAAAAGGCCCTTTTTGTGGGTTTTTTGTGCGAAAGACTTTTATACGGGAGGGGTATTACTTTTCCTAGGTAAAAGGTGTTTAAACCTTAGGAAAAGGGATTTTCTTAATGTAATGAGGGGAAACGATTTTATGAAGGGGGAATATGTTTTCATGAAGGGGGTTCTAGTACTTGTTCCCCTAAGTCATTAAGCCGAGGGTCCAGTCCCTCCAAAAGTTAGAGAAATGCTCTAAGCCTTTTTTACTTAAAGGATTTTAAGTACTTAGAGCATCTTTATGGGGGGGATTAATAAGTAAAAGGGGTGAGGTGAGTGGGGGGGTGTTAATTAAAACATAATTAAAAACCATTGTGCCTACTTTGTTTATTGTTTATGGACATTGAAAGATGTATCTAAACATGACATAAGTGCTTTTTATGTAGTGAACTTGATATTTCTGCAACCTTTCTTCTACTTACCCATTCACTTACCCTACCATTTTTTCTTCACTTTATTTGGGTGCATTTAGGCTAGCAAACCCTTATCAATCTTTTTCTTTTCTTTTACAGAGTAAACTATCTAATTCTAACCTTATATCATCCAAGGGCTTAGATTAAACTGATGAGCTCCTTTTATTTTCTCTACCTATCTAATAATATGCCAAGGTTAAACTATTTGATTAGATTTTATTCTGTAACATTCAAAGCATGAAATAGCCAAGTTTAAACAATTTGACTATCATGGATTGTGGCATGAGTAACATGCTGCACACAATCATTATTATGCATAAAATTAAATAGTAGTGGCATTTCGACTTGCTTCCTTTCATGGTCTCTTTTTGTTTTTTGGGGTTCATATATTTTCTTTTTTTTTGGACCTTTTCTTATTATTTTGTCCTTTGATTTTTCTTTTAGGACCTTCTTTACATTTTTTAAATTTTTAATATGGAAAACATTTGAAGAAAGCAAAGGTATGTACAATACTACAAGGCTTAACATTAGTCATTCAAAAATATGACTCCTATTGGTAGAGGAACCTAACACTACACATTACCCTTTTCCACACATTCATTTTTTTGCACACTAAAAACATCTAACCTTTCACATTTGATAAGAAAACACATATTTTGAAAAATTAAAATTAAAATAATAAAAATCATTTGCATCTTACTAAATATATTACAATATCAAAAAGTAAAACACCAATTCATTTATTTTGAATGAATCTCCATTGAATAATTAAATTGAAATAATTAACATTATGCTTTCATTGAGCATAGTACGGAGGTGAGAAAGAAAATTACGTTGCATGAAGAATGAAATAAGCATAAAGAAAGCTTCGTTCACATTTATGCACTCTATACAATGAAATTAAATCAATTAAAAACAAGTGATTTTAACACAAAATTTCTCAAATTTAAAAGATTAAAACAAAATCAAAATAATAAAACTTTCCCTACATTGTATTTTTTCATTGGATTTTTTATTGACTAGTGCAAGAGCCTATAGTGATGGGTATTGAGTGTAGTGCAGAGAGATTAGCATCCATTATTAAAAAATTAATTATGGCTTCCCCTCATACTCACATAGATTAGAATAATTTTAAAATCCACTTGTGCAAAATATAAGTGGAGGTTAGATTCTAGTTATATTATTCTAACTACTTATATAGAATCATGGGAAAACCTATGCAACAAGTGTATTGAGTTAAAAATGTCTATCGATAACTATATTTAGATTTCCAATGTCATTTACATATCAAAAAAAAGGAACAATGATAATCTCGCTCATTTGTCAATGTATATTGACATATGTTGCAAGTGCTCTACTCAAAAAAAGGTTATTAACACTAACATTGGTAAAAGTAACATATTTGCACAAAAAATTATGTGTAAAGCTAAGGCATCCATGATTTAAAGTTTGTGTGGACAAAACAATGTGCATCAATTTTTTTTTGGCAATTCAAGTAAATATTTTATACAAACGTATTTGATTATTGACTCAACCACCTAGGGTCTATTGTTGGTTACATGATGAACATATTATTACAATCATTTTTCAAATGAGCGATATGTGAAATAAGACATCTGTGAAACCAAGGCATATATGAATTAAAGACTATCAAACAAAGATGTGTGTAGAGCTAAAGCATATATGCTAGCTGCATATCTTGCATTTCCAAAGCGAAAAATGTCAATTTAATGACTTTGTAGAAGTTGGAACCAATATGGAGATGATCAATTTATTATCGATTTGTGTAAAAGTTTTGTATGAGATTAGAATGTGTAAAATAAATCTACAAAGGGAATAATGTATAAAAGAATGTGAAACTTATGTGTATATGAAATAATTGTTTTCTAGGAAATAGGTGTATGGAAGAAATCTATGGGGACGGAAATGTTTACAAACATGCAAAACTAAGTATGTGTATCGAAAGGAAAAATATGAGACAAGTAAGAATGTGGCCAAATAATTACTATCTAGAAGCAAGTCACGTCACAAGATAAAGTCTACGTAAAAGTAAACAATTTATATACGTAAAAGCACAAAGAATATCCTTAAAAAATTATACAAAAACATCATCTTAGAGAACTTCACAAAATTGGTAAATAGATTTACAATATGAACAAAGTAATCAGTGTTGGTGCTTGAAAATTCTTCAAAAGTAACCAAAATAGTTACAGTAACAAGAATTGTACCTAGATTCAAATGCCAATTATCATATCTACAATTAAAATAAACACCAATGATATAAAAAAATTCATAGCCAAAATTATTGTTCAACATTAATTTTCATTTTGATCGATAAAAGAACATTAGATATAATATAAAATATCAAAGCATATTATTGGAAACTTATGCAAAACATTATCTCAAAATTTAAATAAACATGTCTCCTCGAATATATTTCTGATAGCCAAAACTATTGCTGAAGATTCATTTTCATTCTAATAAAAAAAAATAGTATATATATATAATATAAAAGTGCAAAGCATATGCTCCAATACTTGTCTTCAATCAATCTTTTCGGGCAAGTAGACAATTCAAGCTTTTACAAGATGTTTTGCAAAATATTACCTCCCAATTCATCTCCATTTCGTTCAATTATAGAAAATTGGATATAGTACAAAATCTCACATTACATCCTCCAATTTTTTTTAAATTAATTCTTTTGGTCAATGCCACAAAATTTAGACCCATACAAGATCTCATGTAAAAAATGTCATGAGGAATTTTACAAAATTTGTAAGAAAATTCAGAATTAGAACAGAGTAACCAGAAGTGTAACCAAAATTGAATATAGTATCAAAAATTCCTGATTTACCATGATCAATATTTCTTATCCTAGAGGTTCCTTATATCAATGATGAGAATTTTTTTTTATTTGAGCTCACTAGCTTATTCACTATGGCTATCTTGCATTTTGTCTCTTTAACTTTCCACAACTACATTTTGAAAAAATAGCAACAATTTCTCCATAATGAATTAAATACATGTAATAAATGACAATTTAACTCTAAAACAGACATATCTAGAAAAAGGAAGGAATGTGGAAATGGAAGGTCTTATGTAATTGAACTTAGATTTTTTATATTAAACCACTTCAAAAGTTTTCGACACAAAGAATAATGTTCGATTCCTAAATTACTTAGAAAAATATTTATACCTAACTGCAAAAGTCAATGCGTTTGTACCATTGGGGAATGGGATCATGCTCTTATGAACCGTAATGTGAAAAAACTACTTGCAAAGAAAACCAAGAAACTACATCAAGGATTTGGCTTGGTTCATGATAACATATCCAATAAACCTAAACAATTAGTCATTTGTAAATAGTAAAATGAATGTTCCAATATTTAAGAACACTCACAATATGTAAAATCACAAATATTGACTATTTGGCAACTTTTTTGCGATTCTTGATTTTTTCAAGGAATTTCTTTAGCTTGTCCTAGATGTAATATTTCATGGGAGAGATTGTAATCTCTTGTTTGACACATTAATTGATTATCTCCTTCCCAATTTCAGTACCTAATTTTTTCAATTGTGCAACTAAAACATAGTTCTATTTGTTAACATTAACAAAAATAATTAGCGATTTGCTAATTTCCTATGTGGTAAAATCAGTTATACTATAAAAATTCTATTGCCTTTGACTATTTTAGCGTATCCAATTCAGCCATCAACATGTATCTCGAAATTAATCCAGTGTCACATGTGATGCATTGATTTTTTAGATCCTACACAATCCGGTACATCTTTTACATAGGAATTAACTATTTGTTCTCTATGTTTTCACATTCATAAATAATATTCTCTAGTATTCTAATTCTTCGAGACCATGGAACTTTGTTTTGCTTGATTTGATTAGAATTCGATGTTTCCCACTTTTTTTCTCTAAATTATAAAGTATATCAATCTTTTGCATAAAATTGTGTAAGTCATTGTTTACAAAACACATATATCTATCAAGATACTGTTCAATGCACTTGACAAATGACTTAGCTCTTTGTACTAAATGTTGCAAATCAAAAGTTTCTTGCCATGCATGTTCAATAATTTGCAATATTTCAACTAATATTACTAATAATATATGTTTTCACTTTATTAAGGAGATTAACAATTTTATCAAATCCATGTGATGTCCCGAGGGTAAAAATTTCCAATTATGGTGTATGTGTTTCCATTGGAGTCATAAAAAAGGACTCGGATTTAGAACATTTTCTAGCTCTTTTATTATTTTTTTAATCTCATTTTTTTTGCTTCATGTTGGTTAACAAATTATATAAGTATGTAACTAGTAGCTTGATTCAGTTTCATGATCCCCATGTTTATGACCCTACACACATCAAAATGCATTTTTTCCTGATCAATAACATTTTTTTACAAACCTTTACATTTTCAATCTTCAATTTTTACTACCCCTCTCATAGTTTTCATTTTATAATGTGACATGGTGATCATCAAAAGAAACTATTTATTTAGAATTTTCTTTTGCATTATTTTCTATTTTTTGCTAAACAAGTATTAACCCAATTATGTGACATAATGCTATCACATTCCACATCCATATCTTGTTCATTGCTTCTGGTTTTGGAAGGACTTATACATTTGGCTAATTCAGATGTAGACACTTATTCTAGAGTGAATCTCTGAAGAGGCTCTTCATCATCTCCACTACCATATATCCCACCATGAACCATTTTCACACTTGTAGAATATTTTCTCTTTTTTTGACTCGAGGATGAACTTGCGCCAGTATTGGCTATAGAAGGTACAATTTTCTTTGCATTTTTTTCCTATTTACTTGTTTTTACCTTCTGTATCAATGCTTTATTCTTCAGTATCTATTACTTTCCCTTGTTTTTTTGTTGGTGCTTTCGGACTCTCTTATCTCTTCTCTCTAACTCATGGAAACAAGCTCACATACCAAATAGTTTCCTAGTGTGCACTAAATAGACCTTACTTATAAAAGGATTTGATGGATTCAGCTTCACTTAAGTTAAAATTATCTAAAGTCTTTGCAAGCTCTGCAACATGAGGCACATTATTCACTTTGATTGCTCCAAAATTAAATGACAAATAAATAAATTATCATTTATTTTTTCTTTCAAATATAACTAGCTAGTCACGGTATTTCCTACAAACTTCAGCAACAAAATACTTTTGTATAAAAAAATTGGCAGTAGTAATGTCTTACCTTCAAACCCATAACTTCATTTTAGGGTATTACTTTTTATTTCTTCATGCATACCATTTCCCCATAGGAAAGCATGGACTTGTGAAAATATTCAGTGAGGCTTTTGTCTAATTATCATGTAATTGACTTACTTTACAAAGACATCTTGAATTAGAAAAATGTTTAAAGAAGCATTATGCTTCCACAGTATAGGATACTAGAACTATAGTGATTATTGATTCACAATGAATTTAAGATTGTATGGGAAGCTACGGAAGACATGGTTATAAATTAAAGTTGTTATGAAATACGCCATCAGGAAGAATGTATTGGTCTTGGAAAAATTGACTAACTAAAAACCTAATTCATTAGAAACTATATCAACCCAATTGAATATATAATATTTTTTGTATGAGTGTTAAAGCATATATAGAATGTATTTTAGAATATTTGTTGTAGTTTCTCAACCCATCATGCAAGAACATAGCCGAAAAATTCCCTAAATGGTTGTCAAACAAAAAGATATTTAGGATAGAAATATCTGAAAGAACCATAAAATTTGGTAAAATTAATTCTTCAATAATGTTATCCATGCTTACTTGTGATTTCAAGAAACTATTTTCTTCTAACCATATTAAGAACATATTAGGATCTAGTAGCTTGAATATCCATCTAAAAGCCTTCGTATTCAAAGGAATAATTTTCATTGGTAGCACACGTATTCTTGTTTTTGAATCAAAATTTTTTGTGCACAAATAAATAATTTTTCGAAAATCAAAAACTTTTGGAACACACAAAACATTCACCAATCTGCTAGTCCATATCTTGTTGTTCTTCTCTTCCATTAGCAGATTCACATGTTGCTCATACACTGTCAACAAATGAAATTTCTCATTGATTCGATCAAGTGAGTTAAGTATATCAATGCAAATAACTTCTTTCCTTCCTATGCTAGCCATTTCCATTTTGTATCTCAAAATACTCTCTCAATAAATAATGTTCTCATTGCTCATTAACAGCACAATTTTTTGGTTCCCTATATAATCACCAGTTGTTACTGTTGCAAGTGTGAAATCTATTATACATGTCATTTCAATAAATATCAATTGAATATACCAAAGCTAACATTTATGGAAAGTAGTGCAAATAAATTTTGAAATTCTCATCCATTTATTACACAGCATGCTTCTATTTTAATGTCACTAGTATAAGTGTCCTAAGTCGCAAGTTTACAAAGTAAAATAAATATGAATACTTTGTGATGATAAAAATTATCTTACAATCTATTAATAATATCTCTCAGTAAAAAAAAATGTATAAGGATAGATACAAATAAAAATTGTGTGGAGACATGCTTAGTTACGTCCACTACAAAGTGATTTATTTTCTTGGCTAGTCCCCACTATTATGTCATTGTCAATTGCGATTTATGAATAGCCTAACACATGAGTTTTAAAAGTTTTATATATGCAAGCAACTTTGGCCAATCATTTTAAATTTCTTCACTCTCTTATCTATTAACCATTTTTTGTTTTTGTTTGCAAATACGTAATCTACTATCGAATTGATCAAGGATATTTACCCCTAAATAAAGTTAAGTTGAAAAAATAATCCCATTTAAAAAGAGTTCATGGATGTATGGAAGAAGTGTTGCATCAGATGGAAGCATGTGAAATAAATGTGAAAAGAAGAAAATATGTACGAAGGAAGAAAGATGTAGAAAAGACACCAACAATTTTGCATATTTTGCACAACACTTGTGCATATTTTGCATCTTTTTCACTTGTGAAATAAGAAATTAGCTTAATTTTGATAACACAATTAAGAAAACATATTCATCAAACATTTTTAAAAAACATATCCTTAAAGATTTAAGAATAATCATACCTCAAAAGTGTACATGATTCATGTAATTTATGGTCCTTATCAACTTATAATAGTGAAATAAATTACTTATTCATTCTAAACTCAAAATTAGAATGAAAAAATAAACGTATTGTTTCAGCCTATATGAAACATGTAAGTTTTAGAAAAAAAAAAATGGTGTATTACATTTATAATTTCCAACGATGTTCAATACTTCAAAACAAAATGCATAGCTTATGCATGAGTAGAATCACAAAAAGTGTAGAAAATAATGAAATGCATCATGATCACTCAAATATAAATGTGAAATATGAAAATTACATTGTTGAATTGGAAAATTTGTCCAAATGTGATTAATAAGTGTCTTAATCCTGGAAATAAAATTTCTCATCACTTCTTGTAATAATTATGAGTGCATGTACTCTAATAACAATTTACTTCATTTGTTACTTGAATTGATGTAAACATTGAAATCTCCAATAAGTGTAAACATGTAATCATTACACATGAAGTGTGCATTTGATATTGCAATTGATTCAATAACCGCTAAAATAAATACAAGTGGCACAACATATATATTTATTATCCATATTCAACATTGGAATTAGACTCCTGACACAACAAGTTCGATTTTGTTATTTTAAAATTTATTGGCTGATATGATTTCTATTTTTCTTATATGAAAGGAAGTATTCCATGAAGACAATTTGATATATTGAAATTGAATTTGCAAAATTCATTATTTTATGGTGGAAATTTTAAATGTGTTTGCTGGATACAAATAATCATATCATTCATTATATCTTCATCATGTACAATGCCATTGATATGAGCATGTAGACTTTGTGTATTGAAAGTTGCAATTGTTGAAGTATTTGCATTTGCTATTAGCTTGTCTACTTATTCTAGATTCTATGAAACTTGATTTTATTAAGCATTTAATTTCTTTTTATATTTTATTATTCACACAAAAGTTCTTTTGTGTGATTTTCTAAATAATATAGAATGATTCCATGGTTCTAACATGTGACAATGTTGTCTACACTAGTATATATGTTGATATATGACTCGAATCAAATGCAAGTCCATTCAAGGTTAAACCATGTGATCAATGAATTGTTCTAACACATGCTAACTCTATCAGAAATTTTTTCTATGCTATAGTTTTAAAGATATTTCTATTACATACCAATGGGTTTGGAACATGTAATATTGGAGTCCAATTTAATGAAATGTTTTTGTCGTATAGTACATGATACTTGTTTCCTTGTAGTTTACCAATCTCTGGATTTACAAAATTTATCATATTACATCAACAAGTTTCCTATTTTTTGTATATTTTTTGCATATTTTATCCACACCATTAATAAGTCCATCCCCTGTATTATATTTTTCTACATATAGATCAACAATAAAATTGCATTTGATAAGGATTCTTGATGGTAATCTTATTGTTTTCCCATATGCTACCTAGCCCATTTCCTTAATGTCATATTTTTCAAATGCATCAAGAACTATTACTTCTCCCTTTACATGCAATAGCATTTTCTCAATCTACTTTTGTACATCCTTGTTCCTATAAAATAGATATGGAAACAATGGATCCAGTGGAGCAGGTCTACAACACTTAGTATTTATATATTTTATGCCTTCATCATATTGTTGATTCACTTGCATTTTCTTAATGATTTCAATGAATTTGATGTCTTTTTTATGCATTATGGTATGTATTTCATATCATTTTTCTTTTTTCTTCCAAAAATCATATGTCTTTTTATCCTTTGCTAAAACGGGTTGCTCAAAAATTAGATAATATTTCATTTGTTGCACTTGGAATAGGTCACCTGAAAATATTATATCAATATTTCCAAAATATGCCAATGGATATATGCCTTATTTCCTGTAAGCATTTGTCAAATTGGTATAATATTTACACCTATCAAAGACACTTCATCGATAAAGTTGACATGAAGTTGTCCACAATGTTTTTTCAATGTGTCTAACTTTTCACATTTAAGCGAAAGCTATTCTAATTTGTTAAATGGAAAAACAAATGCAAAATGAAATTTTCACCTATATTGAATATTTCCTTCCCCGTATATGTTGTTATGGTTCCTTTTAGCCAATTTGGGTCATATTCCAATATGTTGGTGTACATGCGAATTAGAGATCGGAATAGTATTATTACAGGAAATGTTTTTCCAATGCTCACATGACCTATTACAAATATGTGCAATGGTCGATTTGAATTTTTTTCTCTTTCAATATTTATTTCACTATTTTTCTTTCTCTATACTGAGAATTCTCATGATATAATAGAATTATATTTATTCTAGTATATGTGGTTGTTTTACAACTTGATAAAGTCTCTCAACTATTGATTTTGAATTTCTCACCTTTTGCAAATAATGAAAATTTGATTCGGTACTGTATTCTTAATAATACTTTTCATTATCTATTTCTTAATATGTAGGTATATCTCTTTCAAAAAATTCAATATCTTTGAATGAATGATCGGAGAATCCACAGTTTTATCATTTTTGAACCGACGTTCGAATCCCAAGTGGATCCATCTCAGGATGAGAGAATGAAGATGGATCCACTTGGGATTCGAACGTCGGTTCAAAAATGATAAAACTGTGGATTCTCCGGTCATTCATTCAATAGATTCAAGCCACAGAAATCTGAAATCCACATTCAATATCTTTATTTTCAAGCTCAATTGTTAAGCTGTCAGTATCAGTCCATCTTGTCATAGGTTTGTTTGTGAATGTTTGTTCATTGCAGTTTATGATTTCCTTAAGCAATAGATGTGCAATTTTCCAAGTTGAATATGTAACGCACCCTCCAACATTTACCCAACTTCACTAGCCTATCAGGGTAGACATGAAACAAAGAGTTACTATGACATGACCTAACCTCCAAGCTCTATTTATGGAAGTGGGGCTGACAAACTGACCACCAACCCACAACTCACAACATCCCTCAAGGCTACAGGACACTTAAGGAGCCAAAGGACCACCCCACGTGACTAACCCTAAGTTAGAGTTGATTTTCTAACAACTTAACCCCCAACTGCATGTATGACAAGGCCTCCATGTATTTATAGGCCTCCAAACACATGAAAAACACTACATGAGTGTGGTTGTGACCCAACTTTCCTAGTTCAAAGGGTGAAATATCGATATCTGGGCCACAATTCCAGGTGAGCCTCCAGACCACTACCTAGAATTGCTTCAGACTTCTCATAATGATAAATGACATAATGAAAATTGTATTCATGCAATACTTGACCTAAACAAGCACAACCATGACAATCATTTCGTCAAACATATGGTGAAAATGTAAGCTACAGGTCATGAATGCATATATGATCATAGGGGTCTAAAACGTATCTAATAATAACCAAGAAGATCTAATGCCCTCTCATAATAGTTGCAATAACATTTTTTAGTGCATGCATTCATCAACCATTCATACATTCATCAAAACATGTTAAGATCTAGAAGTGATATACATCACATAACCAACATATAACCAAAAAATAACCAACATAGAAACCACAGAAAATCAACCATAGATTTGGTTGAACCAAATCTCTCTATAATCCAATCATCGTCATGACACATTCCAAGCATCATTGTAGGGTCTCATGGAATAAACCAAGACAAACCAAACTAGGCTTTCCAAAGGTCAAACCATCTCAACCCTCAACCAGTGATTCAGCCTCATTGTCGGACATCACTAACACCACCCAGATTGGTCTCTACCCAAGTTTTCCAGGGCTCTAGGAACTAGTAACTCAACCCGCAACCTTCGAGGTTTCTAGAGTGTTTGTCTAACCCAACTCCATGGACTAGTAACTCAACCCAAGTTTTTCAAGGGCTTCCAAAATGTTTGTTCCAATGCACAACCATAAGCAACATGAAAAACAATTGGAAAAAAACAAGTGGAAAAACCCACAACACCATGGTTATCCAAGAAATTGTAAGACAAGGCTAAATCCACTGTCAATTTAGGCAATCTTCCATGACAATGACAACATATAACTAGATAATCACATGCATATACCATGCAACCATAAATCAATAATGAAATCACACATGCAACATATTACCTAAAAATAGATCTAGTTGTAGTTGTTGATCCACCTATTGCTTGCACTTTCTTTCTTTTCTTTTCCTTATTATCCAATCCAAGTGAATGCTAAAGTGCTCCAAGAATTCTTTAAGTGTGCAAGAGTGTGAGAGAATGAGAGAAGAGAAGAGAGCTCCAAATTTAAACTGATCAAAGACTCTAAACTGATCCTCATAAGCCCTTTTATCATTGGGGTCTTTATTTTATTCACTTTCCTTCATTTTTCCTTCAATTTCCCTCTCATGCAAATTTGTGTTTCTTTACCTTCCTTTTCTCCAATTTTCATTTATTTCATAAATAAAATGCCAATTATTTCCACTTTCCATTTTCCAATGTATTTTATGATTTCCATAGCCATCAATAAATTTAAAGTGATTCCCACTACAATTTCTACCCACCATTTAGCTTGGAATACATGTCCCATGACCTTGGTCTTATATTTGTTTTTACATGGAAAATCAACCAGAGGTTGTTACAAACCTCTCCACCTTGAGGGAACATCGTCCTTGGTGTTCTATGAGACCTATGGCCAATAACCACTGAAAACAAAACATACTACATATGGAGCTTTATAACGCAACTTGTTGGAGTATTTTCTATGATCATTGTTGAAAACATGACAATTATATCATTTACTGGAGCTTTATAAAACAACTCATTACGATATTTAAAGTAAAAACCACATATATGCTCATGCACATTTGCTTCAACAAACAAATAATCATACGGTATATGGAGCTTTATTATAACATCTCGATATAGTATTTACAATAATATATACATATACATATGCACATTTTCTCTAACCAGCAAGTAAAAGGATACGATGCCCACGTCAGTAATCAAGGGAATCTAGAGGCTCATACCTTCACCCTCAAAAGTAGTACCAAGATTCACCTCCTTCCTAGGAAGATAAGAATCCACTACCAAATTGAAACCTTCATCCAATGTATAGCGCTACAATCCATACGTTACTTGTTCTCTCATTGAACAGTTATCAGCTCATTATTCCAAGGCACACTCCCAATGTGCTTCTAATTCCATCTGGCAATGCTAATGAGCAAAACAAATTCATTCCCCTGCCTTCCATTCTATGCTACACAAACCCTATGGGAAATTCGGTCACCCCCTTCCATGTATTCACACACATTCCAAGTTTCATTGACATCCCCTTCTCTACTACACAATCCCTCAGATGATTCATCCCTTTGTAAGGTTTCCTCATATTGGAAGGTCTAAGAGCCAAGTAATATCCCTGCCTCAAAACCATCATACTAGTCATAGCATGCTCATGGAAATCAATGGACACTATTGGGTACTAGTGTCATAGCATATTGTTGCATGTTCCAATTCCTTTTACTACTGCTGCTGACATTCTTGTAGCTAATTCCAACCACCCAAACCTAGGAATTTTCCATCCTTTCCTATAGCAAGTGCATAGTTTCCATTATATTCAAAAGGAATTGATATAAATTCAAATCATACCTCATGGTATCTCATGAATAAGTTACACCTACAAGTTTTTTTACTTCTTGTCACAAAAAGTCGAACTAGCTCTTTGATCAAATCATCATATATAAATATATTACATCTGGTTAGCTCAAAATTCAACCATCATAAATCAAAATCATAGATCACATGTGACCATCATAAATTAGATTCATAGATCACATGCATAATTAAAACTGAAATAAAATATTGATACTTATCTTTCAATGATTCTTTGCTTCTACCTATGTTCTTGTCCTTTCCATACACACTAAATTAGTTTCCAAACTTGACAAGCACTCAATTCCTTCTCTTCTTTAAATCATGGACACATACACATAGTGTAGATCACAACACATACACCTATACCTGATGCACAACATAACACATACACCTACACTCGGTGTACAACACAATATATATACGTACACAAAGTACAACACAAGGAATACACATGTCATGATACAATGCATATAACATAGTACCACATGTTCACAACACAACATGTACAACATTTACATAGCACCACCTTCACAACGTGTATAGAACACCAAATGTACAAAGTACCACCTACACAATGCATACACAACAACCCATGTACACAACACCACCTATAAAATGTGTATACAACACCACATGCACGACATGTACACATCACCACATGTACAACATGTACATAACACCCCATGTACACAACACCACATGTACACAAGACCACTTGCACAATCATGCACATAGCACCACCTGCACAACATGTACACAACACCATATGTACACAACACGACATATACAACAGGTACACAACACCATATGTATACAACACAGCATTTACAATGTGTACACAACACTACATATGCAACATGCGCACAACATCATATGTACACATCATCACATATGCAACATGCACACAACATCATATGTACACATAACTGCATATGCAACATGCACACAACACAATATGTTCATAACACCGCATATGCAACACGCACACAACACTATATGTACATAGCACAACATATCTAACATGCACACAATACCACATGTACAACGTGTACAACATGTACACAATAGTAGTACTGCACATCCGAAGACCACAATGTCTCTACCAAGAAACCTTGCTTCTAGTGTCTTTCTAGTATCCATGCTTCTCCCAGCATAACATAGATCACACTACTTTCATTTCGTTGATGTATCGTTCATCATAGCCTACCATATCATAAACATAGGAATTATATAAACATATAATATCATATCCACATGATACTAACCTCACAGATCTATCAAGGCTACTCTTCCCACTTTATTCCTCATGAAACTAGGAACCTCTTCGTGCCATTCACCTGCATAAGAAAGCATTCCTCCACAAGCTTGATCCCTGATGATCCTGTTAGACAATGACATGCATACATACATGTATATATACATATAATCATTAGCATAACCATAATCACAACACAATTACCAGATATCATAAGGTCAAGGTTAAGAGAACTCCCTTTATCTATGCACAACATGCACAACATTGAGAATAACCATTCCCAGCATGGCTAAGGCATATGATGCCTAAAACCTGCTTACTTTACCTTTCTTGTTACCTTTCTCATGACTATCTTGCCACTATCCATTTACCCCAATCGACCTAACAAGTCCAATTTCCAATCATATTATTTCCTTCAGTTTTCCTTATAAATGCAATGGGCTTCATCTAAGTCTTTATACATTACCTGATAGATTTCATTCAGATATTTCACACTCCACTAAACTAATTCCCAATACCCTCAAAACACAAAAGGAAAAGCCAAGAAAGAAATAAGGGGAAACCATGAGAACCTAATAGAAATACGACACCATAAACAAAGTGGCATGGCCATGCACCAGACATAAACAAAACCACAAGTCAATGCAAATAAATCACAAAATATTGAAAGCACAAAACTAGAAACATACACCATTACTCAAACCCCATGGTTCCCAATGCTTCCAAGGGAAATCTCAATTGGAGACTTCTTCAAAATTTCATGCCAATCCCTTTTTCATGCAATCCCCTGCATCATATTTCCATAAACATATAACTATAATGCATAAATAAACATAACAATATATTGTCACATTACCTTGTTGTACCCACAATGTTGACTTGTAACTAAATATGTACATATATCATCTCTCAAGGGACTCCAATTCCTCGACAAATCTAGCCATGACTGAAAACCAATTGTTATACCTATTGAATACATTTTCATGAATATAGCACATATCAACATAATCTTGGTTGAAATCAAGTTTAAGAAGACTTCCAGTATTCATACAAAGCACTCATTCATTTGGAATTGTGCTTTCCAAACATAGCTAAAGGAATTATTACCCAATACCTTTCTTTTACATTTTTTTATTTTCCTTGCTGCAATTGAGTCTTATAATGTGTTATCACATCACCTAGTTGTTAGTTATATAAACAATTTAACTTTTACCTTGTCATGTTAATACCAAACATATTTACCTGCAACTATTCACACATGTCAATCACATGTTCCAAAGATCAAGACATCATGTATATTATTTTGAAATTATCCTTTTACCAAGACTAACAACCATGTCACAATCAACAGTCAATTCATAGTCATTAGTCATAAAACTATAACTAACACCCACTTGCACTCAAGTACATATCAGTTGTCTCAACACATATTGTCTTAATACAACCGCCTTAAAACAAGATCATTCATTCATGCAATATTATAGACACATACTCATATCATGTAATTAATCAAACATTCAAACAACCTATCAACATACCATGTTAGCTAGACCAAATAGACGACATAATCAAACTCTTTATCTGTATCTGGTGGATATCTAATGAATGGGTATATGGATTTGTATGTGGAACTGTAACTGGAGCACATGTGAAAAAATAGAAGGGAAGGTCCTTATATTCCTAAGCTAGAAGGTAAGTACGGGGATAGCCAGCAGCACTTGAATGAGATCCCTATCATGCCATGACTATAGAAAGGATGCAATAACCCACCCAGCTCAGGTTCAAACACAGAACTCAAGTACCCCCCCTGAGCTACGACAGCCTCCTCCATATGGGAGGGGGTTGTCCCGTTGCTAAGAATCTTTTTTTTGTTCTATCTTTTTTCTGGGAATTTTCTTTTTTGAGATTTATATCTAAAGAGTGCGCAGAAGGGGTGGGGCATTAGGGTAGGCTATCACATTTGCATAAGTCAATCCAAATTAATATGACACAATATCACAAGTATATCAACTCATACATGAATATTGTAACCATAACCATCAGCACATGTCAATCTAAACTAGCTCAATACATATAACATCAAGATCTTAGCTTCAATGACCATAATCATCATTTATATTACCAAAATGCATATAAAAACAAGTTAACTACCATGCTTGACTATCCAATGCATGTGCATATGACCATACTTACTAACTAACATCTATCATGCATTTAACCATAACAGTGGTAGAATGATAGGCATGTGCATAACTAGAATGCTTATAAAAACCATTAACCAACATACTTGCATGCTCAACATACAAACCTATATGATGATATACTCTTACCTTGAGGTGCAGTGTTGCAACCTCCCTCTAATGATTAGCATCTCCTGCTCCATCTCAGCCAACACATCAATATCATAACATACCAACAACATCATGATGACACAAACTACATAATTACTAACACGATGCATATCTAACCTACTATTCATGCATAAACATAACCATGACAATCCATGCCTAATAATATCCATCCAAACCATCCACTCCAAGTGTTTGAACCTGGAAGCTCTGTTACCACCCTGTAATGTGCCCTCCCACATTTACCCAGTTTCACTGGCCTACCAAGGTAGACATGAGATGAAGAATTACTATGACATGACCCAACCTCCAAGATCGAGCTATGAAAGTGGGGCTAACAAAATTACCACGAGTTCAAAACTCACAACACCCCTTTAGGGTACAAGACACTCAGGGGGGCAAAGGACCACCTCAAATGACTAACCATAAGTTGGGGTTGTTTTCTCACAATTTAACCCACAACCACATGCATGGCAAGGTCTCCATGTGTTTATAGGCCTCCAACCGCATGCACAACACTATCTAAGTGTGGTTTTCACCCATCATGCCCAATTCAAAGGGTGCGGGTCCTAAGATATAAGCCAAAATTTGAGGTTAACCTACAAAACACTTCCAAAACTACTTGAGACTTGTTGGGATAATAAATGACATAATGACAATACAAAACTTGAACAATAACTTGACCTAACCAGGCCCATCCATGACATTCATTTCATCAAACATATGGTAAACATGTAAGTTATTAGTCATGAATGCATATCTAATCATAGGGCTATGAAACTTATTAGAGAATCACCAAGAAGGTCTAATTCTCTCTCATAATAGTTGCAATAACATTTTTTAGTCCATGCATTCATCAACCATTCATACATTCATCAAAACATGTCAATATCCATAAGTAATATACATCACATAACCAACATATAACTAGAGAATAACTAGCATAGAAAACATGGAAACTCAGCCAAAATATTTCCAACATAATCACTAAAAATTCTCATAGGTAACAATAGGGATATGTCTCATATTAACATTGAAAAATACCAACCATATCAGGGGCTTCCACATACAACTTGACTATAGATTGTGCTGAACCAAATCTCTCTTTCATCCAATCATCCTTGTGCCATATTCCAAGCATGAATATAGGAGCTCATGGAATAAACAAAGCCAAACCAAACTAGGGCTTCCAGGGGCCAAACCATCTCAACCCTCAAATAGTGATTCCACCTCATGGTTGGACATCATTAACACCAACCAAATTGGTCTCTAATTAAGTTTTCTAGGACTCCAAGAACTAGTAACTCACCTCGTCGCCTTCTAGGGCTCCAGAGCATTTGTCCAACCTAGCTCTAGGGACTAGCAACTCAACCCACCAAGGATTCCAAAGCATTTTTCCCAACCTAGGTTTGCGAACTAGTAACTCAACCCAAGTTGTTCTAGTGCTTCCATAGAATTTGTTCCAACCCACAACCATAAGGAACATGAGCACCAATAAGAAAAAACAAGTGGAAAAATCCACAATACCATGGCTATCCAAGAAATGGAAAGACAAGGCCAAATCCACTGTCAATTCAAGTAATCCTCCATGCCAATGAAAGCACATAACTAAATAATCACATGCACATACCATGCATCCATAAATCAGCAAGGAAATCACACATGCAACCTCTTACCTGTAAATCAATACATTTGTAGTCATTGATCCACATGTTCCTTAATATTTCTTGCATCCCTTAACCTTATTTCTCCAATCCAAGTGAATGCTAAATTGATCCAAGCATGCTCCAAGAATTCTCTAACTGTGCAAGAGCATGAGAGAATGAGAGAATAGAAGATAGCTCAAAAGATGAATTGATAAAAAACTGTGAATTGATCCTCATAAGCCGTTTTATCATTGATGCCTCTATTTTCTTCATTTTCCTTCATTTTTCCTTCAATTTCCCTCTCATACAAATTTGTGTCTCTTCACCTTCCTTTTCTCCAAATTTCTTTTATTTCATAAATAAAATGCCAATTATTGCCACTTTTCCTTTGCCAATGTCTCTGCAAAATTCCATAGCCATAAATAAACCAAAAGATATCCCCACTATAATTTCTACCCACCATTTAGTTTATAATACGTGTCCCATGACCTTCATCTTATATTTTTTTTAACATGGAAAATCAACCAGGGGCTGTTATAGAATATCTTTCTTTAAAATTATTCTTGTCAATACTATATGCAACATATAACATTAATATATCTCTGTAATATTTATTCAGATCAATATGTTTATAATATGTTGTATTTTAAGCCTCTGTGGAAGTTTTTTGTAGCTTCATGTTCCGGATTATCCACAGTTTGTAGTTCATTCTGCCGACGTTTCAAACCCCAAAGGGGGTCCATCATCAGGACAAATCAGATAGATAGAAAATGAATGAAAGATTATTTATAATGTTTATAATAGTTTGTGTATATTATAATGTATGGTCTCTTATCACTTCCCCTTTTCCTACCTTGCACTGTATAACGCAATGCAAATTATGCTAATCATACATGTTCAATGTTTTCTAGTCATTGGATATAGTGGTTGATAATTGATACACATGCTATGTTTTTTGAATCATCTGGTTCATGCACTAGCTCTTTTGGTTTTCTTAGTAAAAAAGTTTGATCATGTGTTATTGAAGTGTTAATAAAGATGCATTTTCTTGAACTAGTATTTAGTGGAAATGACAACACTATAAATACAACTTCCTATGCAGACATTTGTTGCAATTCAATAAAGCTTTTCTAAGTCTTGCAATTGTTTCTATGATATCACGATTAGTTTGTTACATTCATTTCATATATGCTTAAATTTCGATGTCATTATTTTATCTAGATTTTTCATATATGAATTGTTGGCATTATTGTTATATGTTGTCCTTCATGTCAACCTATTGACTCTGCAAGATTCACAGGAATAGTACAAGCGCAAATCTCTATGGAATGTGGCATTACAATTGGTTAATGTGATTTGATTAATGATCCACATGAGTTGGTTTTGTTAAATGGTTAATGTGATGGTCAAAGTACTCCAATGGTTAACTTCTTAATGTGATTATCCATGTGAGAGTATAAATAATCAAATGAAAAACAAAAATGTATTTGGAATTAGTTATCCTTAGTCACAGACAATTCAGGTGAAAAATAAAGGAATTGTTCTTTGATAAATAAATTGGCTAGAATTAAATATTACTTTTTGCGCCCAAGATTTATTTGCAGATCAAAACAATAAAATGAATACCATAGGTTTCACTCGTGGTAATGACAAAGAGAGCAATTATAAAAACACACAATTTTCTTAATAGAGGGTGTGCACTTGATAATGATATATCAAATGAATTTGAGTGTTTTGGTTAGATCCTTTGGTATTTGGCTGAGGATAAGACAATGTATTTGAAGGAGTGTGTTCTAATGACTCACACTGGAATGATTAATATGAATATTGAAGTTTGATATGGCACCAATAAGTAATGAATTGATGGAAGTCCCTTGTATTTATTTTAAATATTCATACTTTAGATATGTGCATTTCCTTGAGGTTCGATTAATTAGCACCTTAATTATATCTCAACATTGAGACACCAAATGATTTTGTGCACACTCAATATTCTCTGAAGTAGAACTTGTATCTGAGATATTCACTGACTTTAATTGTAGAAATAAGTAATAGTTTTATTCAAGTTGAACTGTGCGTAGCTTTGAGGTGAAGAACACACTTGATGATCACATTCCATAGATTGAAATAGTGTTCTTATCTTATCATTCTACCACAGATCTAAAAACTTGATGTATCAATTTGGAAAAAAAAAATGCTTCAACTCTTAATATCACACAGAGCTGAAAAAAAACAAAAACAAAAACAAAAACAAAACAAAACAAAAAGTTGCCTGTAAGTTTGGCTATTGCATAATTTATGAGAATTGATGGTTAACATAAATTTGGAAGGTGCGTTGAGGATCATTGTTCGTAATATGGATATGTGCAATTCTTGAAGGATCATTGTCCATGTATGCATCTAGCATTACATTGAATTATTTATTTGGATCTATGTTGAAAGATTTATCTCTTAATCAGATCTTGATTCATCTTATCAATGTTGTGTGCACTCAAAATTTCATTATAACAAAGTTTGTATTAAATAGTGATTAGATCTGGAAGTTGTGTTGTGCTCTTGTAGAGATCAACTATGTGACAAGGGTTTTTCTTGCATATATTTAGATATAATGAGTGCACTGAATGATTTGATATTATTCTCGTTCGATCTCATATGGAGTGCTTTAATATTTTGCATGATCTGGCTAGAGTGTAGGGAAATTGATCTAAGCATTTGTCTTGGTTTTTCAAAGAATAATACACACCGTCTTCATTGTTCCACATATATTTTAATTAATTTTGTATGAGTTGTTGACTATTGGTTATGGTAAAAAAAATGGTGGAAATTATTGTTTAATAATTATCTTTC
This sequence comes from Pinus taeda, assembly GCA_000404065.3. Classification (NCBI taxonomy): domain Eukaryota; kingdom Viridiplantae; phylum Streptophyta; class Pinopsida; order Pinales; family Pinaceae; genus Pinus; species Pinus taeda. The sequence goes on from APFE030982457.1 coordinate 34,647, forward strand.
TATTGTGTATGATTCACCATTTTTGTATTAGAGAATGACTTATAGACCTAGGATTGAAATAAAGGCTTTGGGGATAATTTTATTTTAAAGGGTTATAACTTCATATTGTATTATTGTGAGAGGTTTAAAATTTTTGGAAAATGTTGTTGGTAACTCCTTGTATTCCCTAAGACTATTACATGGATTATTAGAGAGATTTACTAATCTTGGTCATTGTTCTACTCATTGTATTGGGAAGAATTTTTCAGAGATCTTGATCTTGCTTGTTTTGCAGTAAAGACTGGTAGTTTGGATACTATATGATATAGAGAGGTTGACTCTTTATGAATCTAATAATTATTCATACCTCAGTGCAGTGATGATTTGAATGTTTCTTTTTGTCTTTATTATGAGTTTCTTTAGTTGAATATCATGGTGCTCTAATTATGAATGACTTGATTGAGTGAGAGTATCGATAGAGTTCTTGTGACAACAATGTTATTCATGTTATGCCAGTGGTATTACGATGACAACCTTTTTATTCCTCTGACAGAGCTGTGTGTATTTAGTGATGGTTGAGATCCTATGACAAAATTTTAACATTATGTGCATAGATCAATGATTTTATATGCATGACAAAGAGAAAATAGATTTATGTTGTTTCTTGTCTATTATGTGTTTCTTATCTTTATAAATACTTATTTATGATGCTAGCTTGAGTTTGTTGCTTAACAAATATATTGCATAGATATGTTAGTGGTCCAGTGGATATTGTTGGCCACCCACCTATTCCACCTAGACCTCCATTTGGTTTCTTATGTTTCCTTTTTTATTGCAACCTTTAATATTTTTAGTATTTTTTTCGAGTCTTGGACTTCTGGAGCAGTTTTGACCCCCTAAACGATTTTATTTTAGGTGCACAACAAGCCCATGGCCATAAGTAGTGACCTATCGTAAATCCTATAGCACTCAAAGACATCTTTCCAACAAGGTATCGTACACACCAAACATAGATAATATGACCAAGTTACGACCCTGTGAAGTTGTTTGCCTAACTAACCCGAACAGGTCCCACAAACTCTTGGAGTTCCATCTCTTGGGGTTAGGGTTTTGGGTGTTTAGAGTTTTCCCTTGTTGTTAAATAATAAATAGGCCCTAGAGCCTCATTGTAACATAGTTAAAAGGCATGTAGGCACCGCATGTCTTCTCAAAGATAAGTGTTATGAAACCAGCTCAAGAAAAGATAGAAAAGATAGATCAACGCCTTAGAATTCAACCTCTTCGAGGGGGCAA
>APFE030982457.1:36381-74885 GCA_000404065.3 Pinus taeda
ATTTTTGACAGTCAACCAGTGGATCTGGGTAGTAAAGACTAAGAAAAACAAAATCTAAAAGGAAAAAGTGATAAAAAAGGGAATTTTCTCAATTTTAACAGGGTACGCAGGCAACCTATTTAACCAGGTGCGTGCACGCTCTGTGTACAGAGATACAGTGCGTACAAGTACACACTGTGTCTAACGCAGAGGGTGCGTACTACTGTAAAAGAAAGAAAACCTAAGTTCTAACTCAACCCTAAGCTAAGCCACCCAAAAACACAGTCAAGCAACCAAAAAACAAAAGAAACAAGACTCTTTTCAGATCAAAGTAATGAGAAAAGGAAAAATCAATCACATCAATGGATTCCCCAGTGGAGTCACCAATTTGTCATGCGGAAAGAGTTATTTTTGTGGACAAACCTAACCTCCCTAGGAGTCTAAGAATCTCTAGTGACAAACAAGACAAACAAGAGCAATCCTTCTCTAAACATACGTTATTCTATGAGAAACCAAGTGTTGTTCGATCCTACCTCAAATCCAACGCTTGTTGTAGTAGTCCAGCCTTGTTGATCTAGATGAGCTCCTCCTTCACTTTAAGACCTGCATACACTAACAGTCAAATGATTACATAACACTTGAATATTTCATAGAACAAAGCATATTCATCACATAGACCAAGGAGTACATGAAATAATTCATTAACAACAAATCATTGAGACGAATGGACTTATTTGTATTAAGGAAACAAAAAAAAGGAACCATTACAACCTGAGCCTTGGTGTTGTGCAAGCTCCTCCCAGGGTCCAACAAGAGATTCCTCTACTTTGACAAGCTCACCCACTTCCAATATGGAAACAAGAAAGGATAGTAATCTCTCCTCACAAGTTTACAATGGAAGTCCTAATTCCAGCAGCATTTACCCTTTGGAATGTTCAGCTTTCAACCTCCCCTCTTCTGGCCCAATGCCTGAATTTATAGTGTTCTAGAGGAAGTTATTCAGTTCCAACATCAATGGGATACTCCCTCTTTTGGATGGGGTAGCTCCTCTCTTGATGGGATAAGTTCCTCTATCATAGGGATGCATGAACCATCTGGAGGCGCTCAATACACGTCAAACACTCTTCTAGAAGTGACCACAAGTAACTTTTTAAAGATGAAACTCGCGCCTTTTGACCTTTCCAGGGGTACGCACCCATCCTTTGGCTTACAGAGCGTACAAGTACGCAGGTACAGTGTGTTTGGGTTGCGTACACGCAGGCAAGGTAGAGAGAACCTGCGTACCCAGAGATAAACATGTTTTTAAGTGACTTTCTCTCTTTTTGAAGTTTGACATGAAGAGCAGAGGTATGAGGCTTGACAAGGAGGATAATATGACTATTGATGGAGCCATATTAACTGCAGATAGTCATGGTGACAAATTTCAGTGTAACAAGAGGTGGAAACACTTGTAGCTTGTACTTCAACTCTTTATTCATGAAATAAAAGGAGTGGTTTGTAGCTATTATCTAGTAATTCATGTGCAGTGAGTTTTTGATGATTTATTTTCTTTGTTATAATTTTTTATGAATGATGTACATCTTTCTTTTCCATATCTTATTTCTTTAGTGATTTTCCTTAAAGGTTATAAGAAAAAATCTTTGCATAAAGCTCTGTTTTGATAGGAATATCATTTTGTGTAATTTTTCTTCTTTCTTAATGAATTCATGGTGCACATGCTCATTAAGACATTTTTCTTCTTTCAAACACTACACTACATTAACAATCCCTAAAGCCATCACAAAGGCATTGCTACCTTTCTCCTCTATATATTTGTTGTTGTAACGCTTTGATACTTTGACCTAGCTACCTGGTTTTCATCCCTTATCCACCATCAAAACCCTACCTAAGCCTAGCATATCTAGCCTAACATATTTTCCCATTCCAGTCATCATTGGTTGTGAATTCGTAGAGAAATCCCTCTTTGATTTAGTAGGGCTAGCTATCGAACCCAATTGGTTTGAGGTTACCTCCTTCAGTCTCCCTTCTTAGCCTTGGGATATTGTGGAGGATAACGCACACTATGTGTATGTGCACATGGTTTAGGAGAAGGCACTAGGTATTGTCAGGTGTGGCAATTGGTTTGGTGTGTGTATGGAAAGGATAAAGACAGAAGTAAGGATCGATGAAGGATAAGTATCGATATTTTATTTCATCTTTATTATGAATGTGATTAATATATGATTCTGACTTGTGATGGTTACAAGTGATTTATGATTATGGTTTATGATGATTTCATGTGATTCATGATTTTAATTTATGATGGTTGAGTTTGAGCTAACTAGATGTGATATGTTTATTCATGATGATTTGATCAAACTATTAGTTTGAATTGTTGTGACTAGAAGTAAACAGGACTACAAGTGTGCCTTATTAAAGAGCTACCAACGAGGTATGTGCTTGGTATAGGAAGCACAGAAATGTCCGATTGGTTGGTTGAAACTGACTACAAGAATTAGTAGCATTAATAAAAGGAATTGGAACATGCAGCAATATGTTGGTAAAGCACTTCAAGAGCTGGGCCATTGTTGGACATTGGTACCCAATAGTGTCCATTGATTTCCATGATCATGTTATGACCAATATGATGGTTTGGAGGAAGGTATATGCCTTGGTTGTATGGCCTTCCGATGTGAGGAAGCCTAGCAAAGGGATGGATCGCCCGGGATAGGGGATGTCGGGGAACTTGGAAGGTGAGTGACTGCATGGAAGGGGTGGCCAGATTACGTGAGGGACTATGTAGCAGAGAAGGGAAGGGCAGGGATATTTTTTTTTGGGTCATTAGCATTTCAATAGAGAATCATATGCACATTGGGAGTGCACCCTAGAAAAATGAGGCGGTGGTTGTTCACTGAGAGGACACGTGGCGCAGGATTATAGCGTTGGAAATTGGATGCAGATTTGACCTTGTAGTAGATTCTTGACTTCTTGAGAAGGAGGTGAATCCTGGTATTACTTTGGGGGTGGAGGTTTTGTTGGGTGTGTGTTATATTCTTTCCATGATTAGCCCCACATGCGAAGCAGGGGGTTAGAGGCAGGTTGTGTTATGAAACCAGTTCAAGAAAAGATAGAAAAGATAGATCAACGCCTTAGAATTCAGCCTCTTCGAGGGGGCAACCTCCTTTACATTACATAAATGAACAATTCTTGGATGATTCAAATGACAAAACCTCCTTTCTATATATAGGAGTCTAAGGAGTCACAATATAACACAGCCGACCTAACAATAATAATATAAAGCCACAAAAATAACAATAGAGGGATTCTATGGGGCACAGTAATAACAATATGGGGGCAATAGGGGCACAACAATATTAATAAGGGGTACGAATACCATAGTAATGGGGTAATCACTAGTATTATAGGGACCCAACAATAAGTTACCATTGCCCGAGCTAGTTTTATTTCCATTATGTTTGTAAACATATTTCAGTATTTTATATTAATGAAATGAAGAGTTATTTCTTCTGCATCTCTATATTTATGGTTATATCTGTAATTTTTTATGTTCCTATTTAAGTTTGGATTAGTGGTATCAAAGAGGTTTGCTCTTTCTCTGTTTTTCTTTGAATGTCCCCAACAAGGTCGGGATAAAAGGATGAGGGCTCAAACTAGTCGAACCTTCGTAAGACCAGCCTCACAAATCCCGATGGCCTCCCATAGTGAAAGAGAAGAAATATGAGGGGGCAGGAGATCCTTTCAAAATCTTGCTTGAAGAATCCCTCAAGTGACAGAAGAAGGCGATGATGTAAAACTTTGCCCAGATCCTTCAGCGGCTACCCAAAGGCGACACATATCCTTCCAAAAACTACTCTTAAAGTGCCACACCCTTTAAGGTACAAGTTAAATTTGAAATCCCCATATTTAAAGGTAAGATAGATGTGAACCTTGTAGATAAATGGTTAAATCTGCTAGAAGGATATTTTTATGTTCATGATTTTTCTAGCCAGGAAAATATTACTTTCTCACTTCTCAAAGTCGCCCCTAATAGGACTAGTGGGAAACCTACTGTGAGAAGAAGGAAGAAAGTACACCCTCACTATTTTCAATCGTACCCACTTGGAGTTTGTTTCAGGATGCCATTAATGAGCAGTAATAACCTGTCAGGAGCTATGAGGATAAATACATAAAGTGGACCACGTTGTGACAGGGAAGGGACCAAGATGTGTCAACGTTTAGAAATGTTTTTCATACCCTTCACATAAAGTTTGGTATCAAGAATTTTAAGTGACATTTGGTACTCAAGTACTGTAGCTACCTACATAGATACATCCAAGATAGGTTCGAGTTCCCGGACATCTCCTCGCTCTACACGACATATCGATACACTGTAAAGATTGAGCAGAAAAATAAACACAAGAAGCGAGACTTTGGATCTACAAATCCTAAGCAAGGGAAACACGCCCCCAAACCATAGAGCAAAGGACAAGGCCAAGGCGGGGTGACCCAAGACAACCCATTGAAGCCTCAAGAAAAGAACAACACCATGGATACAAAGAAGGACATGGGAAAATGGTGTGAGTTCCATAAGAGTTCCACTCACAACATGAGTGAGTGTCGGCCGAAGCACTCATTGGTGGCCAAGTTGAAGGCTTTTGAATTAGACGCATATTCTGACTCTGAGTCAAAACTTGACAAGGGTAATGACAAAGGGAATTATATCATTGATGTGGAGCCCAATGCCACCATCAAAACCACCAACATCTAGAAGAATGAGCCTAAATATCCAAAGGATGGGGAACGCCTCTTCCACTCAAAGATGTGGATGAAGGGTTCTCCGTTGTAGTTCATTGTTGAAAATGGGAGCCAAAAGAACCTCATTTCAATGGAGGTTATGAAGCAGTTGGGCTTATTAACTACAACACATCTCTAGTTGTACACCATCAGGTGGCTTCACCAAGGATGAGATCTTCACGTCAGTATCACCTTCCCTATAGCATCAAGCCCTTCACGAATGAGGTATTATGTGATGTTTCTCCTCTTGAAGTTTGTGATGTGTTATTAGGACAAAAATAATTATGGAAGCAACATCATGTATATGACTCTAGACCTCGCTCTCTGATTATTACTTTTGGCAGTTAGTTGTACAGGATATAGGAGATAGCCCCACATACTACCATTTCTTTGCTCACTACAAAGAAATGAAGTAAGATCATTTCATAGACCAGGAAATTTGTTTTCCTTATGATTCGCCCTCAGGGAAAGAATAATATTTTGGCCATGGCTTCCAGACAAGGCTCCTCTACATAGTAGCAATAGATGGGCAAGGTCATGGAGGAGTACAAGGAAATTTTCTCCAAACCTGCGAGGATGCCTCTACACTATCATGTCAAGCACTCCATTGATCTAACCTCAGGTGTGCCACTACCCAATGGAAATATCTATCAACACTCTATACTAGATAATGATGAGATCAAGAGGCAGATTTAGGAGTTTTTGCAAAAATGGCAAATCAAGCCAAGCTCATGACCATGTAGAATCTTGATTGTAGTGGTACAGAGGAAGGATAGGACATGGAGACTCTATATTAACTATTGGGCGTTGAACAAGATCATTTTATGGAATAGGTACCCAATCCCCTGTATTGATGACCTTCTATACCAGATCAAAGGGGCCAAATATTTTAGCAATATTGATTTGAAGTCTAGTTATCACCAGGTGCCTATCGAACCCTCTGATGTATGGAGGTTTGCCTTCAAATCCAAGGAAGGCCTTTTTCAATGGTTGGACATACCTTTCGGGTTGATGAATTCCCCGAAAACATTCATTAGATTGATGGATGACATCTTGTGATCCTTCATCAATGCATTCGTGGTGCTGTATTTAGATGACATCTTGATCTTCAGCCACTGTTGGGAAGAGAACCTCCACCATATTCGAAATGTCCTTCTAACCTTACGACAATACAAGATGTCTTCCAATTTCGAGAAATGCACTTTTGACATGACCCATGTCCAATATCTAGGGTACACCATTGATGAGCAGGGTGTGCATGTGGACCCAACCAAGATACAAGTCATTCAAGATTGGCCATCCCCAACAACTTTAACAGAGCTCTACAGCTTTATGGGTCTTGCCAATTTCTACCCCAGGTTCATGTTGGTGTTCTCTCATATCACTTAGCATTTAAGTCAAGTCACCAAGGGAAGAGTGAAAGAAAAGTTATTTTGGTATGAAACCCAACAGAAGGCATTTTCCGAGTTGAAGCATCACTTTTACTCTACACTAATGCTGACATTACCAAACTTGTAGCAACCATTGGAGATTGAGACAAATGCTTCTAACTATGCTATTGATGTAGTTCTTACTTAGCAGGGGCATCTAGTGGCTTACCATAGTGAGACACTTTCAGGCACAGTCTAAAATTATCCCACATATGAAAAATAAATGTATTCCATTCTATAGGCCTGCCATCAATGGAAGCATTACATTCTAGGGAAGGAAACAGTCATCCACACAGACTACTAACCCCTACAGTTTATACAAACAGAAAGGAAGTTGCAGAATGATCACCATCAAAAATGGTTCACATACCTACAACAGTAGAATTTGAACATTAAGTACAAGAAGGGTAGCACCAATAATGTTTCATACTGCATTAGTCGACCACCAGTCATGGTGTTAATCATTGTGCTCGACTCCTGTGGGCATGAAACTTCAAGGTGGCCCCACCTTTACAAGAGCAATCCATAATTCGGTAGCACATACCAGACACTCCTGGAAGGTAAGAAAGTTCCAAATTTTCACCTCCAGGATGCACTATTATGCCACCTAGGACACATCTGTTTTCCTTCAAGTGAGCATGCCAAGATGATTTTGGAGGCACACTATAGTCAGGTTGCTGGACATTTTGGAGTAGAGAAAATAGTGGTAGTATTGCAAATGTATTTTTATTGGTTGAGCCTTCATCATGATGTTGGGAAGTACATTTGATCCTACACTGCCTGTGTCATTACTAAACCAACCATCAAGAAGCAAGGCATATATACTCATCTGCCTACTCCTAGTCGAACTTGGGAATCCATCTTGATGGATTACATGTCGGGCCTTACTTATACTAAGCACGGTGATGCCTACATTTTCATGGTTATCAATAGATTCTCTAATATGGCCATTATGGCAGCCTACAAGAAGAGTATCACAGCATAGGCCATTGCTAAGCTCTTCCCTCAGATCCCACAGTCCATTGTCTCAGATCAGGACAACATATTCCTAAGTGTATTTTTGTCAAGTCTCTAGTCAATGTTGGATACCAAACTTACTAATTCCATGAATTTCAACCCCCAAATTGATGGCCAAATAAAGGTCATGAACAGGATGATCATATGCATTCTACGCACATACAACTCAAAACATTCATGCACATGGGATGAAAGCCTCCCCTATTTCTATCACAACTACAACAGAGCTCTCCATAGCTCAACAGGAAATAACGCCTTTCAATTAGGGCTGAGATTTTAGCCATTATGTCTCATTGATGTGGACATACCATTTGCAGCCACTCGGCATATTTGGCTTACGTCTAGTTAGAAGCCAATAGAGCTAACAACTTCATTCAGTGCATCCAATACATCCACCAGTAGGTCCATGATATATTGGATAGAGCCAGTGCAAAGTACAAGAAGCTCCATGACCAACATTAGGTGTCACACAAGTTCTAGGTTGCGACAAAGTTTGGCTACATTTGCAGAAGGAGTGTCTCGTTGGACCCCACCGCAAGCTTCTCTTGCTCTGATATGGGCCATACACCATTTTCATGGTTTTAGGGGATAATTCCTTCGAGCTCAGCATTCCACATTTCCTTGGTTTGCACCTAGTGTTCAATGTAGGCCACCTTCAGCTATACTTTCCACCATTACTAGACACATCTAACATTATAAAACAACTAACACCAACAAATCTAAACCCAGAATGCATGGAAGAAGCCACAATTGATCAAATCATGGACACACAAATTAAAAACACTCACCAACATAGGATCCAACTATATCAAGTTATCAAAGTAGGCCAACTCCTTCACCACAGCAAGTGGTTCTCTAGGGACCAGGTTCAACAAATTTTTTCCACCTCATGGAGGCTTTGCATGCAAAGGATACAATTTCTTCAAGAGGAGGTAGAACTGATCCAGTTGGATATTGGTGGTCACCCACCTATTCCACCTAGACCTCTAGAAAAATTCTTTTGTTTCCTTATTTATTGCAGTATTTACTATTTTTAGTAGCTTTTCAGGTCCTCAACTTCCATAGTAGTTTCAACCCCCTAAACAATGTTTTTTTTAGGTCTACAGTAGGCCCATACACATAGGCTGGGGGGTGCCATAGATCCTATAGTACGCATCAAGATATTTCCAACAAGGTATTGTGCATGCCAAACAAATATAATGTGACCAAGTTATGACCCTGGGAAGTTGGCTACCCAACTAACCCCAACAGTACCCACAAACTCTTGGTGTTCCATCTCTTGGAGTTATGGTTTTGGGTTTTTAGGGTTTTCCCTTGTTGTTCAATAATAAATAGGCCCTTGAGCCTCATCGTAACATAGTTCAGAGGTGTGTAGCCACCACATCTCTTCTCATAGATAAGCTACCATCGCCTGAGCTAGTTTTATTTCCATTATGTTTGTAAGCATATTTCAGTATTTGATATTAATGAAATGAAGTGTTATTCCTATTGCATCTCTATAATTATGGTTATATCTACATCTCATCCACTACCAATCCTTGGTATTTTCCTAAGACCACCTCACTTAGATCCAAAACCTTTCGACAATCCAAAGCTCAACCAAGAAACAATCCCACCACATCGTGGCTATCCGTAAAGTGGCAAGGCAATGCTAAAACTATTGTCAAAACCTAACAAAATTTATGCCAGTGACAACAAATGAACCAAATACACACATGCACATACCATGCATGCCAAAACCAACTAGGAAATCATACATATAATATGTTACCTCTAAGTATTCCCACTAAAGCTACTTGATCCAACCTTTCCTTGCTTGATCCTTGCTTGATCCTTGCTTTCCTTTTGCTTACTTTGCTTTCTTGATTTCCTTCTCCCCATGGTGCTCTTTTCCTCTCTGAGACTAATTCCAAAATGAAACTAAGAAAAGGCCTCAAAGTGATTCTCTGATGTATTTTTATTACTCATGCTTTTGATTTCTTCATTTTTCCTCTATTTTCCTTCAATTTCCTCCTCACATGTAACCTGTGACATTTCACCTCCATTTTCTCCTATTTTCATATATAAAATACTAATACTATATTTTTTCCTTTTCAAATCCTATGCCATTACCTTTTCCAATCCCCCCTAAACATAATACACAATAAGTGATGCCCAATATGATGTTTTCCCAACATTCAGCTTGGAATACATGCCCCATGACCTTGGTCTTATTTTTCCTTTATTAACTTTATTACATCAACTTTTAACCCAGGGTTGTTAGAAATTAACTCAAATTCCAAGCCAAACTTATCCAAAATTAAAAAGGAATGCAACAAATTATAGATATAACCATAAATACAAAGATGTAGTATAAATAACACTTCATTTCATTAATATCAAATATTGAAATATGCTTACAAACTTAATAGAAATAAAATTAGCTCGTGTGATGGTAGCTTATCTCTGAGAAGATATGTGGTGGATACATGCCTCCGAATAGTGTTACAATGAGGCTCAAGGGCCTATTTATTATTGAACAACAAGGGAAAACCCTAATCCTAGGAGATGGGACACCAAGATTTTGTGGGCCTCGTTGGGGTTACTTGGATAGCCAACTTTCGAGGGTCGCAACTTGGTCATATTATCTTCAGTTGGTACATATGATACCTTGTTGGAAATATCCCTCTGCATAATATATGATTTTCAACAGGCCCCATCCTATGGCTACGAGCCTACTACGAACCTCAAAAAATGTCGTTTAGGGGGTCAAAATTGATCCAGAAGTTTAAGACCCGAAAAACTGTTAAAAATAGTAAATGCTTCAATAAACAAGGAAACAAAATAAACTGGCTAGAGGTCTAGGTGGAATAGGTGGGTGGCCACCAATATCCACCTAGATCAGTCCTCCCTCCTTAGGAAGCAATGGTCCCCATTGCGTGGAGATCCTCCATGAGGTGAGGAAATTTTTGTTGAACCTAGTCCCTAGTGAACCACTTGCCCTCTTGAAGGATTTGGATTGCTTTAACAACTCGATATAGTTGGATCCACTTTTGGCAAGTGTTCTTGATCTGTGTTTCCATGATCTGATCAGTTGTGGCATATTCCATGCAGTATGGGTTTAGCTCTATTGGTGTCAATTGTTCTGCAATGTTAGATGTGTCAAACAATGGTGGAAAGTATGGTCGAAGGCAGTTTACATTGAACATTGGGCCTATAATGAGGAAAGGTAGAATATTGAGCTTGAAGAAATTGCCCCCTATAGCCTTGGTGATGGTGCATGGACCATATCAGAGAAATCGAAGCTGGGGGTCCAATGAGGTTCTCCTTCTGCAAATGTAGTCAAATTTTATCACCCACCTAGAACTTGTGTGGCACCCGATGTTAATCATGTTGCTTCTTATACTTAGCCTTGGCCCTATCCAATATATCATGGACCTGACGGTGAATTTGTTGAATGTGCTTAATGAATTTGTTCACCCTCTCAGCTTCAAACTCGACATAAGCCGAATATACCTGATTAGCTACAAATGGTATGGCCCCATCAATGGGACATAATGGCTGAAATATCAGCCCTACCTAAAAGGGGTTGTTTCCTATTGAGCTATGGAGAGCTCTATTGTAGTTGTGTTGGACATAGGGGAGGCTTTCATCCCATGTGCATGGATGCTTTGAGTTACACATGCATAGAATGTGTATGATCATCCTGTTGACGACCTTTGTTTGGCCATCAGTTTGTGGGTGGAAAGTCATGGACTTAGTAAGTTTGGTATCGAGCATCAACCAAAGACTTTACCAAAATGCACTTAGGAATTTGTTGTCCCGATCCAAGACAATGGACTATGGGATCCATAAGTGGCCAATTTTGGATCAGTTTGGCTTGGCATTTGAGTTAATTTCTAACAACCCTAGGTTAAAAGTTCATGTAATAAAGTTAATAAAGGAAAAATAATACCAATGTCATGGGGCACGTATTTCAAGCTAAATGTAAGGAAAAACATCCTAGTGGGAATCCCTAGTTGTGTATTATGGCTACGGGGAAATTGGAAAAGGTAATCTCAAAGGATTAGAAAAGGAAAAAATGAATTATTGGTATTTTATTTATGAAAATAAATGAAAATAGGAGAAAATGCATGTGAAAGGTCACAAGTTACATGTGAGGAGGAAATTCAAGGAAAATAGAGGGAAAATGAAGAAATTAGATGCATGAATAATAAAAATACATCAAAGCATCACTTTGGGACCTTTTGTTAGTTTTGTTTTGGAATTAGTCTCAGAGAAGATAAGAGCACTAAGGGGACAAGGAAATCAAGAAACTAAAGCAAGGATAAGGAAAACAAGTATCAAGCACGCAAAGGTTGGATCAAGCAGTTTTAGTGGGAATACTTGTAAGTAATAGATTGTATGTATGATTTCCTAGCTATTTTTGGCATGCATGGTATGTTCATATGGAAATTTGGTTCATTTTTTGTCATTGGCATGGGTTTTGTTGGGTTTCAACAATCATTTTAGCCTTTCCTTGCCATTTTATGGAAAGCCATAGTGTGATGGGATTCTTTCTTGGTTGAGATTTGGATTTTTAGAAGGTTTTGGATATAGGTGAGGTGGTCTCAAGAAAATACCAAGGGTTGGTTGTGGAGATGGTTTTCTCTGGGAAGCCCTCAACAAGTGGGTGGGAACAGGAAAATTCCTCAAGGGATGGTGAAGAAATTTTGAGGGATCATAACTCAATTTGGTTTTCTGATCTCAAGACTAGTTTATGTGATATCACGGTATGGTGAGGGTGGAGGTGGTTTAACCTCTGGATTCCCTTGGTTGTTTATGGATTGGTTTATCCCATGAGATCCCACATTCATGCTTGGAATATGTCACAGGAGTGATTGGATGAAACGAATATTTGGTTCAACCAAGTCTATGGTCGGGTCATACGTGTAAGTCCCTAACTTGGTTAGCTTTTTCATATGGTTAATAAGAGCTAAGTTCCTCTTGTTTTGATGATTTATTATACTTGTTATAATGTGGTTTTAATGTCTATTCTACCATTTTATCTCCTTGGTTATATGTTGGTTATAAGCATGGTTGTATGACAGATTTAAGTATGGATTTTATCACATTTTAATTAATAAATATTTGGTTAATGAATGCATCAACTAATTGGTGTTATGATGGCTATTATGATAAGGCATTTATCATTCTTGTTAAACCTTAGATAATTTATATATCCCTATGTTTAGATATGCATTCATGACCTATAGGTTGCATGTTCATCATGTGTTTGACGGAATTCCTATCTTAGCTGGGAAGGGTCAGTTCAAGTCCTTGTTCAATTTATTAGTTTAGAAGATTTGTTTCTATGTTATTCATCACACATGAAAGTTTCATTGAGTTCTAGGCAAATTTCTAAGCCCTAGCCCTGAAAACATGGCTCAGAATTCGAGGTCACTGGCACAGAACTGAAAAGAAAATTCCATAGTCTACGGGAAGTATGCCTATTGGAGCGACTAGAGGCTTACATGTTCTTGGAGGTATTGTCAAGGGAGTGACTAAGAGCCTAGGTCAATTCAAAAGGGAGTTAGCTCAAGGTTTGGGTAGCTCTTGGAGGTCCTATAAAACCTTAGCGAAGTTAGTAAGATCGTAAGTTGTTGACTCCATTTCCTTAAGGTCATATAGGAGGTTGTGTATTATCATATTGACCCTCATCTCATGTTTACTGTAGGAAAATTGGTGAAAGTGAGTAAATGTGGGAGGAGGTAGTTAGAGAGTGGTATCAGAGAAATTTGTGCTCTCTTTGGGTAAAATTTGATGTTGTCAAGGTGATGGTTATCATGCATGGGGTCATGGCAAATAGTTGGTATGGTCATATGTGTGGTTATTATATTGATCTGATTATGATTATATATGTATCATGCTAATGTGGATTGATTTTTCATATGAGAAAATAACTCCTTGAATGTCAATGAGGTATGTTTTTTTATTTTCGTATCTATTTGGTTTATCTAACATGGCTTACCTGCAGGAAGAAGAGAATTAGAGATGACGATCAAAATGGTAGACTACAGTTCACGTCACTCTCCCTTCCAATCAGTTGGGAAGCAAGGAGATGAGTATTCTCCTCATATAGAAAATACATTGAGGAGTTTAAGGGAAGAAATCAAAATTTGCAAAGCTGACAATGATAGGTTAGTTGAGGCTCAGGAAATACTTGCAAGGGCTCAGGAAAAGTAGGTAGAAGTCAATGCAATGATTCTTCAGAACTTGTTAGATTTGTAGTATTACGGGAATTTTGAGATCTAAAATGGGCCTCCTAAGAAAAATGTACAACAAAAATAAAATTTATAAGAACCATTAGGATTCAAGATGATGATGCAACCATGGGGGATGATTCACCATTTTTGGAGTAAAAAAGTAAAAAGATTAAAAAATAATAAAATAATAAAACTATTTTTTCAACTCATATTTTCAACTTATCTCCCTAAGGTTTTACTCAAATTTTGAGTGAGAGTACTTGTTGGATGAAAATTTTAATTCTTCATCCAAGGAGTACCCTTGTTGCATACTTTCGTTGGACCCTCCTACACGAAAAATGAGAAGTAGATGAAAAAAAGTTATTGCAATCATGTTTTTCATGTATTTCTCATTTTTCATGTTGTAGGGTCCATCTAGAGTATGAAACATGGGTACTCGGATGAGGAATCAAATTTTTCATCCAACAAGTGTTTACGTTGAAAATTTGAGTAAACCCATAGGGAAATAAGTTGAAAATATGACTTGAAAATATAGTTTTTTCTTTTTTCACTCTAAAATTTGATGATGTAATGTAATCTTATTTTATTATTTCCATTATTATTTTATAATTTCCTTAGGACACCCATTTTAGACCTCAAAATTTCCCTAATGAGAGAGAGAGAATTGAGGATCATTCAAGAGAAGGAAGATAAAACTAATGGAACCTATGGTAGCAGGTCTCGGTCCAAATACAGGTTGGATAAAGGGGATATAGTCACAGGCAGAAGATCATTGGATACACCTGATAGGAGGAATGGTATGTATGGGCATCATTCTAGTTCCTCATCTAGGAGACATTATCACCATCATCACTGTCATCATCCTTATATGAGGAGTGAGTACCTACCTAAGGTGTTCAAGAAACTTAAGCCTCTTACATTCGATGGAGAGTTGAAGAAGTCAAAAGATGTAGAGGAATGGTTTCTAGGGATGAAGAAATTACTTAGATTGCATAACTACTCGGAGAACATCAAAGCCAATATAGACACCTTCAGTCTTAAAGGGAAAGCACAAATTTGGTGGGAAGATGTGAACAATGTCCAAGGTATTTGGGAAGAAGAGTTTATTTGGCATGAGTTTGAAAGACTCTTCAAGAAGAATTACCTATTGATGATAGAGATAAGGTGTTTTATGAGTTTCATATGGGTTCTATGACAGATGATGAGTATACTAGAAAGTTCCTTGAGTTGTTTAGGTATGTGCCTTAACTTAAGGATGAGAAGGCTAAGATTTAGAGATTCATTAGTGGGATTACAGCAGCATATAGAGACTGGATTAAGTTTCATGAGCCCAGATCATTAGAGAATTCCATCGATAATTTGAAGCATTGTTATGAGTAGTCAAAGCACAAAGCTAAGCCTAAGGATTATTTGAAGGGGAATTGAAAAATTAAATGGAACTGGTCACCAAAGTGGGGAATACCTCTTGATGTAGGTGAGAAAGAAAATGTTTCTCCTTACAAGAATTCCAATGTAGTTGAGAACGGACATGGGTCACATCCTAGAGAGCAGTAGAACAAAGGTGATGGTAGGGGACCATTGCAGTGTTGGATATGTGGAAAATATCATCGCAAGAATGATTTTACATTGTACCAAGGTGGCATGCCTCATATATATACTGCTCAGGAGGTGCACACAGTTGGGGATGTTGGTCATAACATTCCTCAGATTTATGCAATTGTGGAAAATAAGCAGATAGATCATTGAGCATCCATTATTGAGATGGAAGGTAGCTCTATGGTCAAATTGTTTCTATTTTGATTGATCCTGGATTTAATTATAGTTATGTTAATCCTAACATGGTGGATAAGTGTGGCTTGAGAAAAGAAGTGCATGTAGGGTCTTGGTTAGTGCAGTTAGATACATGTACTAAGAAGAGAGGTCATCACTAGGTAAAAGCTTGTGTATTTGAGCTGAATGGTATGCCTAGAATAAGACATCTGAATGTACTGCCATTGGGATCATATAGAATGATTTTTGGTATGGATTTGTTGTACCTTCACAAGACCAAAATAGTTTGCTATGACAAGGCCATTGATTGCCTAGATGATAATGGGGAAAGGAGAATCTTGCAAGGAAATGAGAAGCCTACATTAGTTAGAATTATTACAACTATGCATGTTAAGCATAGTTGCAGGAAAGAGTGTGTAATGTTTGTACTTGATATTTCCAGTGACAAGGGTAAGAATGTTGAGGATACATAAATATTCAAGAGTTGTTCTATATTATAACAGTTTCATGATTTTTTTCCTATAGAGATTGTAGAGTTTCCTCGCTACAGGGAAGTAGACTTTTCTATTGAGTTGGTACCAAGAGTAGAACTAACATCAAAGGAAACTTACAGGATGAGCACGCTAGAGTTAGTAGAGTTGAAATTGCATTTCAAGGAAATGCTTGATAAGGGATATATTAGGCTAAGTGTATTTCCTTGGGGTGTACCGATATTTTCATGAACAAGAAGGATGGTACTCTTAGGTTGTGCATTGATTACAGGAAACTAAAAAAGGTGACTATTAAGAATAGGTACCCATTTCCAAGGAATGATGACTTGTTTGATCATTAGAAGGGAGCAGCAGTGTTCTAAAAGATTTATCTAAGATCAATATATGATCAAGTATGCATTGAAGAAGAGGACATCTACAAAACTGCTTTTGGGACTAGGTATGGGCATTATGAGCCTTTTTTTGTTCCTTTTGGCTTAACTAATTCCTTGGCTACTTTTATGTGCTTAATGAATAATGCATTGCATCCTTATATGGACAAGTTTTTTATTATATTCATTGATGCTATATTGATATATTCTAAGAATGATGAAGAGCATGCCAAACATTTAGCTGAAGTATTGGGATTACTAAGAGAGCATCAGTTGTATGCCAAACTTAGCAAGTGCAGTTTCTTTCAAGGAAAGGTACATTACTTGGGACATTTCTCCAAGGAAGGCATAGTAATGGACCCATAGAAGATAATCGCTATCATGGAGTGGCAGGCTCCTAGAAATGTGGATGAAGTTAGATCATTCATGGGATTAGCAGGTTACTATAGGAGGTTCATTAGGAACTTGTCTTGCATTTCATATCCTATTACATCATTAAAAATAAAAGGTAATAAATTTGAATGGATGAGGAATGTGTAGCCAGTTTTGAGTAGTTGAAGTAGTTGTTGACAAATGCTCCAGTTCTTAAGATTACAAATCTGGATAAAAAGTTTGTGGTGTGTATAGATGCTTACAAAAGAGGACTTTGTTGGAGTATTGATGTAGGAGGGAAAAGTGGTGTGTTATGGTTCTAGGAAACTGAATGAGCACAAGAAGAACTATGTGACTTATGATCTTGAGTTGGCAACTATTATTCATGCCTTGAAGATGTGGAGGCAATATCTTCTTGGCTAGAGGTTTGTATTGATGAGTGATCACAGTGGGTTGAGATATTTGTTTGACCAAACAAATATGAATTCCATCTAGGCTAGGTGGTTGGTCATGATTAGTGAATGCAGATGAACCACGTTGTAGTTGTGAGCTCATAAAGGACAGTTTTACAGGGTCAGAGCTTACAGTAAGGACAATAGGATGATAGGTACAGGGAGCATAGGCACAGGTTACAATAGGGTACAACTAATCAGGATGTGGACTATCATCTCACAATAGATGGTTTGATGAGATTTAGAGATAGGATCTATGTGTCGGATAACATTGGGCTCAAGAATACTATCTGAAGGGAGTTTCATGTCAAGCCATATTCAGGTCACCAATGATATGAGAAGACATTGACAAAAGTGTAGAATTTCTACCGTTGGCTGAATCTAACGAAGGGAATGGTAGATTTTGTGGCTAGACGTTTGGACTGTCATTAGGTAAAATCAGAGTGTAAGAATCCAAGTGGGTTTCTTCAACCTATTTCAATTGTAAAATGGAAATGGAAGGTCATTTCCATGGATTTCATTACATGTATTCTAAGGACATTGAGGGAACATGATTCTATCATGGTTGTGGTCAATAGGTTGAGCAAGGTATCTCACTTCATTCTAGTGAATACTAATTATTCATGTAGTGAGGTGGCATAGATCTTCATCAGGGACATCATGACATTACATGGTGTTCCGAAGAAGATTGTGTCGGACAAGGATCCTAAGGTCACTTCCAAGTTTTGGAAGGAGTTTTTTGTGGCTTTGGGGACAAATTTCACCTTCAATACACCTTATCATCCGCAAACATATGGAAACACAGACAAGGTGAAAATGATTGTGGAGTATATATAGAGGATGTACAACATGCACCAACAAAGGATATGGGAGGAGTACCTTCCATTCGTCGAGTCATCTTATAAAAATGGTTATCAAGATTCACTTAGGATGATTTTGTTTGAGGCACTTTATGGGTGGAGTTGTAATACTCCCATGAGCTAGAGTGGTCCAATGAACAGGGTATTTGGACTAGATACGTTGGTAGAAATGGAACATGAAATCTAGGTTATAAACAAGAATCTAAAGGTAACACAGGACTGACATAAGAGTTATGCAGACTAGCACAAGGAATTTAAAGGTTTCAGGTTGGGGAGCATATGTATTTGTGCATGAATCCAAAGAAGAGCTCATTAAGGGTTATATCATGTGCCAAGTTGGAACCATCGTATTGCGGGTCTTTTGAGATCCATGAGAGGATTGGACTAGTGGTCTATAGACTTGCACTTCCTTCGAAAGTGAAAGTCCATGATCTTTTCCATGTTTCATTGCTTAAAATGTATGTGAAATATGTTGATCATGTTATTGATTCGTCTGTATTTCAAGTGGAACCTGAAGGAAAATTCTAGACAAAACTTCAGTGAAATTGCAATGGAAATATATCATGCTCTATAATAGAGAAATTGAGTAGGTTAAAGTGCAATGGGAACACTTTAGGCCCGATGAAGCTACATGGGATATGGTTGATCAAATGTGAGCTATGTATCCTTCATTGTCTATGGGTGGAGGCAAATGAGATTTTGGTATATGTACATATTTATGTATGGTTGATATTATAAAATGGAAATGAGATGTTATAAATCTCCACTAAGTAGTAAGGTTGTCATGTGTCATGATTGTCATGATGGTTTTGGTTTTGAGAAAGTTTTTCATTGTAAATACTGCAACAAGTTGAGTTAAAAGTTCCATAGGTAGTATGTTTTTGGTTTTTAGTGTTTTTTCTAGTTTTAGGTGTCATAGAACATTGAGGATGGTGTTCCCCTAAGGAGGAGGGGTCTATAATAGCCCCGAGTTAAAAGTTCATGTAATAAAGTTAATAAAGGCAAAATAAGACCAACATCATCGAACACGTATTCCAAGATGAATGTTGGGAAAAACATCCTAGTGGGAATCATTTGTTGTGTATTATGGTAAAGGAAATGGTAAAGGATTTGAAAAGGAAAAATGGAATTATTTGTATTTTATTTATGAAAATAAAGGAAAATAGGAGAAAATGGAGGTGAAAGTTCATAGGCTTCATGTGAGAAGGAAATTGAAGGAAAATAGAGGAAAAATGAAAAAATTAGAGGCATGAATAATAAAAAGGCATCAGAGCATTAGTTTGTGGCCTTTTTTTAGTTTTATTTTGTAATTAGTTTTAGAGAGGAGAAGAGCACCAAGAAGAGAAGTAAAGCAAGCAAGAAAAGGAAGGACAAGGAAAGCAAATAAAGGACAAGGAAAGAAAGGATCAAGCAAGGAAAGGTTGGATCAAGCAGATTCAGTGGGAATACATGCAAGTAATAGGTTTAATGTGTGGTTCTCTAGTTTGCTTTGGCATGCATGGTATGTGCATGTGTGTATTTGGTTGATTTTTTATCATTGGCATGGGTTTTGTCAGGTTTCAACAGTGGTTTTTTCCTTTCCTTTCCATTTCCATATAGCCATGGTGTGAAGGGATTCTTTCTTGGTTGAACTTTGTATTACCATAGGGTTTTGGATCTAAGTGCGATGGTCTCAGAAAAATCCCCAAGGGTTGGGGGTGGAGATGTTTTTCCCGGGGAATCCCTCAATAGGTGGGTGGAGATAGGAAAATTCCTCAACGAATAGTGAAGAAATTATGAGGCATCCAAGCTCAATTTGGTTTTGTGATCTCAAGACCAGTTTATGTAAGATCACGGTATGGTGAGGGTGGAGGTGGTTTAACCTTTGGATTCCCTTGGTTTTTTATGGATTGGTTTATCCCATGAGATCCCACATTCATGCTTGGAATATGGCAAGGGGTGATTGGATCAAAGGAATATTTGGTTCAGCCCAATCTATATTCTCGTGGTACATGGAAGTCCCTAACTTGGTTGAATTTTGCATATGTTTAATAAGATCTAAGTTCCTCTTATTTTGATGATTAATTATACTTGTTATTATGTGGTTTTAATGATTGTTCTACCATTTTTATCTAGTTGGTTATAAGCATGGTTATATGACATATTTATGGCTCTTATCACATTTCAATTAATGAATGTATATTTAACGAATGCATGACCTAATTGATGTTATGATTACTATTGTGAGAAGGAATTATTCCTTCTTATTAAACCTCAAATAAGTTCCATATCTGTATGTTCATATATGCATTCATGATTTGTAGGGTGCATGTTCATCATGTGTTTGACACAGTGCATTTCCTGATTGGGAGGGGTTATGTCAAGTCCTTGTTCAAGTTTTTGGTTTAGAAGATTTGTTTCTATGTTATTCATCATTTATGGAAGTTTCATTAATTTATGGCAGAGGCCTGAGTCGTAGCCCTGAAAAAGTGGCTCATAATTAGGGGTCTCTCACACAAAACTGGCATGAAAATTCCATAGTCATTGGAAAACATGCCTATGAGAGCGACTGGTGGCTTACAGTCACTTGGATGCATTGTCAAGGGAGTGACTGAGAGCCGAGGTCAATGAAAATGAGATTTAGCTCAGGGGTTGGACCCCTGGAGCATTTGGGTAGCTCCTGGAGATCCTATAACACCCGAGGGAAGTTATTAAGGTCTTAAATTGTTGAATCCATTTCCTTAAGGCCATATAGGAGGTTGAGTCTTATCGTAGTGACCCTCATCTCATGTTTACCCTAGGAAAACCAATGAAAGTGGGTAAATGTGGGAGGAGGTGGTTACATAACTATTGGTTCTTGTTACACATTCAAAGATAGTATTTGATGTAGAGAAGGCTTGGCACTATTGAGGGTTTATGACTCAATTCATAATTGATAATGATTTATTTCCTCCTACTTGGTATATGATATTATTGTTGAAATATTTTGTTGACTTGGTATTTGACAAAATGTGTCTTACAATATGATTTAGTTGTGTCTTAGTATTTTCAGTAACTATTATTGAGATTTGTCTTGGTTGATCAGTGATTGGTATCTTGGTACTCAGATTTAGCTTCATGGCCTACATGTTTTAATGGTTGATTTAGACAAGTTGATCTAGTATGAAAAAATTGAAACATGGTCCACAGAGTTGTTGAGGGCCATAGCCTTCAGTGAGGGAGTAGGAACTTCCTTCAAGTTGTAGCTAGTAAAATTTATTAGGGAGTAGTAGCTAGCTTCTATTAGGAGCTAGATAATTTCTGGAGGTTGTAGCCTCCTACAAGTAGGAACTTTCATATTGGTAAGTGTCTACACTAGTATAAAATGTAAGAATACTTTCTTCATAATAATACCATTATAAAATGTAAGAAGACTTTCTTTATAATAATAAAAATAAGACAAATCGATAGTGGTGGTGGTTTTCTCCAACATTGGGTTTCCACATAAAAGTTGTTGTCCATATGTGTTGATGTATTTTTGGATTATTATGGTTTGCATGATTTTATACTTAATGTTTCTCATGGTTCGTCGAATAAGATATAATCTATAACCGAGTGTTCTGCTAATGAAAAAACTAATTAAGACTACTTTGGAAATGAATGGATAAAATAAGTAAATTTTAATCGAGAATGAAATATCGATTCAGCAACCCCCCCCCCCCCTAGTATTTCTAACAATTGATATCATAGAAAGCCTCTCTAGTAAAGCTTAACCTCTTGAGATTAGATCAAGAACAATGGGAAGGATGCTCAAGATGAAGGAAGAACAAAGGAAGTGGTTAAGTTAGGAAAGCTATGACATTGATGTATCTAATGTCATGGAAATATCAATAATCATAGGACAAGGACAATCAGTAGTTGAACAAGCCAAGTCACAAAGTATGGAAAATAAAGGTATAGTTGTACTTGATGATGATAATTATCAGGATTGGAAAGAAAAGATGAAGTATGTGATAATGACCCTGGGATTTGATGTTTGGCATTTAATCTGTAATGGTTATTCAAAAAATCCACCATTGGGACAAGAACTCTAGAAGAATAGTCAAGAACTAAATAAAATATTGTGTTTCATACCTAATTCAGTATTCGAGATAAGTATGCACTATCAAACTATAAAGAAGGTATGGAATAATTTGCATCTCATCCATGAAGCAGAAGGAAAACAAGTAATGGAAGTTTGCAAATCAGGTAAATGGATAGGTAACCTTGTTTCTAAGAGATTAAATGAATCTAAAGGAATTTGTGGTTTATCAGAAAATGAGAGTGATCATGGAACAACCTTTGTTATGTTAAATGGAGTTAATGGCTCAAAAGAAAATAGGTTAGAGGAAGTACTTGAACTTAGAAGAAAACTTACTTGTACTTTGAAAAATATTAACAACCTTGAGAATAAGTTGCAAGAATATGAAAATATGGATCATGATGAATCAATAAATACTACAGCAATAACAGAACAACTCAACGAAAGAAAACAATATTATGAAGGACTAGAAGCTGAGATAGTCTCTCTAAAGATCAAATCTAGAAAATTTAAACAAATGAAATAAGAAGATAGTCTAAGTATTTGAAGAAAAAGAGAATGGGCTTAAAGAATATATTTTAAATTTAAGAACACAATTGGAAGAAGGAAGAAATATTGAAGTAATGAGGAAGTAGTATATGGAAAAGGAAGATCAGTGTCAAATATTGTAGCTTAAGTTAAGCATTCTAAAAATTAAATTAACATAAAATGAGACACATTTGAAATTTCACAATCGTACCAAGATATTGGACAATTTTCTTAATAGACAAGGATCCCCATCCATCAAATCACACATTGGATTTAATGAAACTATTAAGGGATAATATTACAAGCTTGTGCCAACAATTTTGAGGTTAACAAAGCAAGCTCTGAAAATGTTGGTAAATAATTAAGAAGTCAAGCAAACCTACAATTGAGAAAATGGAATGTTCAAAGGAAATCATTTGCTCCCAATAATAGAAATAACAACCTTTTCTCTCCTTTGATCAATTATATTGAATGTTTAATCTGTCATAACTTTGGACACGTTGCAGGAAATTGTAGAAGTAGATTATTCATATCTCAAGATAATAGTATCCTCACAAGAAGACCATCAGTTTATAGGTACTCAATTTTATTTAAGGTATATCATTTTATAGCTAATGTATTTTGTTACAAAGCTATTGATTCCAATTAGAGAAATGTGAAATAGAAATATTATGATTCTCTTTCCCCTTTCTTTGGCCATGTAAGGTGTTATGCATGTAATAATTTTGGACATGTATCAAAAGAATGTAGGAACAAGACAATGAATACATACAGACAAAAAATAGATTTCCTCCAAAGCACATAATCAAGCAAAAATATTGTTATCAAAAGACCTGAAAAATATGGATCCACCAACACTTCTCTTATTAAGCAAAAGAAATAAGAACAAGTGAGGTGTGGCCTCACTTTGTGCACATCTAAAAAATAAGATCAATGGTAAATAGGTAGTGGATGTTATCATCACATGTCTAGAAATAACAAAAAATTTATCTCTCTCAAAAACAAGCGTAGTAAGGTTATTCTTGGAAATAGTTCACCTACAAAAGTTCTAGGATAGGGTAATGTTGATCTTGATGTTAAGAATAAAGAAGCAACTAATGTATTATTGGTTAAAGGGATACAACAAAACATTTTAAGTGTAGGAAAAATAGTTGATAAGGGGCATGTAATTGCATTTACATCAACTGGATGAAAAATTATAGAATAAGACAATCGAAAATTTATAGCAAGGGGATTCAAAAATGCAAACAAATTATATGTTCTAAAGAAAAATATAGGAAGAAATAAGAAGTCAAGTTCCTCGTATTTAGATTCAAAGTAAGGAAAGATAGCCCCCTCTGTCTATTATATCTAAAGCTTATTTTTTAAAGGACTACAAAATTCTATATGAAGAAAATAATAGCTTAATGAGAATTAAGTCCTTATGATCAATAGTGTGTGATCTCAGGGGAAGCCTTACAATGATGATTTCATATGTTGTTTGATTATTATTTTGGTGACAATTTTTGACACTAATGTTGCATATGTTTAGGTTGTGATTTTTAAGATAAGATATGGCATTTTCAAGGGGAGCTTCTCTTATGCTTCAACAACTCATCATTGGCATTATGGTTTTGACATGGGTTTGTTGTGTCCTATTGATCTAATTTATTGATCTATGAATATTTATGAGATATGCATCTATTATAATGAGGATTTATAATTGGCACGGGTTTAGGTGGAGCATCTGTTATTCTTCTAAATGGTTCATTATTGAGATTATGATTTAATATGGGCGCTACTTATTACATATTAGTATGATCTATGATGATTTCATCACTATTGTTGTTGTGACCAGTCTTCCTACATTGGTTCTTCGATGAATTTCTTACTATTAGAAGTTGTTATGTCATGCTTGATGTTTGGTTGATATACTATTGATCAGATCTATTCTACTTAATGGTTTTTGATGATGGATGTCTTCAATGATTTCTCATATGTTGTTGATGAGTCTCTTGTTTATAGTAATCAATGTGATATCATATGCTACTATTGAAGGATGTTGATCATACAATGAAGTATTGTGAGTGGCCTTGTGACATCATGAAGTACTATATGTTGATGGATACATGGACCTTTAGTCATATCCTTACTAATTTGGGTAATTGACATAGAGTTATTGATTGTGATGTCCAGTATATGTTCAAGGAGAGCATGGTCAGTATGAGAGGTTATGTGAATAATATCTTGCAATAGAATTTCTTGTTTCACATCAGCAATAAGAGCTCATTTTCCTTGGTATTTTAATGAGGAAATTTTCTTGATATTATGTGTCTTTAATGGTTGTTTCCTCATTGATATATCTCTAGTCATTTATCAGTTATAAATATGTTTTATGACAGTTATGATGTATGGCTCTCATAATGTTTTGGTTAGTTTATGAAATATTAATGAATGAATTACCTAATAGATAACAATCTTGTTATTGTGAAGAGATATTAGTCCTCTTTGATGATTCTCAAATAAGTATGAGACTGGTATGCTCATATTTGTTTTTGTGACCTGTAGATTACATGCTTTTAATATGTTTCAAAAAATTCCTATCATGGCTAGCAGGGGTCAAATCAAGTCCCTACTCAAGTGTTTTCATTAATGACCTTATTTCAATGTTATCTTTCATTTCTATATCTTTAATGAAGTTTTGGGCAATGGCCTGAGTCCTGGCTTTGAAAAAGTGGCACAGAACTGGGTGTTGCTGGTATAGAACTTCCTGAAAATGGATAGAGTATCAGGGATGCCTTATTATGGGAGCAACTAGAGGGTCCCAGTCACATGCATTCCTTTTCATGGGAGTGACTGAGGCTCTAGGGAAGTGAAAGGGAAAGTTGTTTCAAGGGTTGGTTACCTAGAAGGGATGGTTGGATCCTAAAGGTTCTATAGCATGTGTTGAAGGTCAAATTGGTCTTGTATCAGTTCCACTTCCTTAACTATACTTGGGGAGTTGAATCATATCATAGTAACTCTTCATCACCTATTTACCCCAATGGACTAGTTAGCTTGGGTAAATGTGGGAAGAGGGTGTTACAGAGAGGTATCAAAGCATGGTTTTGTTCTCCTTGGGTGATGTCTGGTTTTCATTCTCCTCGGATGAATGTGCTTTCATATGTATATTTTGATTGCATATATGTCCTTATCCTTGTGGTCTATGTGCTTAATGTGTATGCATGGCAGTCATCATGGTTGTCTTTGTGATGTCATGCAGAATTCAATGTGTTGTTGTGGAAATGTGTTCATCATGAATGCATGTCAATGTTTGTATGTATTGTGTATGCATGTTTGTTTTACATATGTTGTTATGCATGCATTGTGTCTATTTTGTGTGTAGTGATGGCATCATGCATGGTAAGTAGATGGTGTCTATATACTATGATGATTATGATTATACTTGTATTGTGCTAATTTGGTTGATCTTACAGACAAGATATCCTCCCTGAACTAAACTGAGGTACATTGGTTTTTTTATGATTTGGGTTAGCCAACATGATATACCTTGCACAAAGAGAATATTAAAGATGAATAATAAGATGGTAGACTAAACTCGCGATATTTTCCCTATAGATCAGATGAGCAACATGGTGAGGGATATTCTCCTAACATAGCAGAAACTCTAAGAAGTTTGAAGGCAAAAATAAGGAGTTGCAAAGAAGATAATGACTAAATCATTCAATCACAAGAGATACTTCCTAGGGCACAGGAGAAACAAGGAGAGGTCAATGTGGTGATTCTTTACATATTGTCATACTTGTAAAGACAACAACCATTTATAATTAGCCATGAATAGGAAGATAGGACTAACGGAGCATATGGTAGCATGTCGCATGGTGTGCATGGGTCGGATAGAGATTACACAGTTAGAGATGGAAGATTCTTGGATACACCTAATAGATGAGGTAGTGAACATGGGATTTAATATAGTTATGGTTTAGATAGGTATCACGGTCATCATCATTATCATCCTTATAGGAGGAGTGACAGACGATATTTTTCGAATGAGTACAAGAAAGAAAAGCCACTGACATTTGATGGAGAAATGAATAAGTCATAGGATTCTAAAGCATGGCTTCATGGGATGAATAAGTTCTTCAGGTTGCATGATAACTCAATGAATGTGAAGCCTAGAATAGGTACATTCAGTCTTAAAGGTAAATTAGGTATTTGGTGGGAAGATGTAAATAATGTCAAAGGTATTCTTGAAGAGGAATTGACTTGGAGTGATTTCAAGAGACTATTCAGGAAGAAGTATCTATCAAAGAGTTACTATGATGACAGGGAAAAGGAATTCTATGAGCTAAAGATGGGATCTATGACCAATGAGGAGTACACTAGAAGATTCATGGATCTATTGAGATATGAGCCTTACCTCAAGGAGGAGAAGGCTAAGATTTAGAGATTCATCAGTGGGTTGCCGGTAGCATTCAAGGACAATATTAACTTTTTTAAGCCTAGACCATTGGGGGAAGCTATCAAGAAGCTAAAGCATTGTTATGAGAAATTAAAGCGTAGATCTGAGACTAAGTAGAATTAGAAAGGTAATGATAACAATAAATGGAAATGGGATAAGAAGCAAACAACACCTCAAGACACAGGTAACAAAGAGAATGTAATACCACCTAAGAAGTTCAATGCATCTGATAGAGGACAAGGATTTCGGTTTAAGGATCTGAACCTGGTGATGGTAAGAAACCTTTACATTTTTGTTCTTGTGGAGGAGAGCATCACAGAATAGATTTTCCATAGCATTAGGGTGGTAGACCACAAATTTATAGTGCACAAGACATGTAGGCAGTGGGAAATGTTGGATAAAGTATTCCACATATCTATGCAGCATTGGAGAAAAGGTAGGCATATCACCATGTGTCTATTATCAATATAGACAGTAAGATTTGTGATCAATTTGTTTCTATTTTGATTGACCCTAGATCTAATTATAGTTATGTTAATCATGGCCTGGTGGATAAGTGTGGTTTGGGTAAAGAAGTGCATGCAATGTCTTGGTTAGTGCAATTGGCTACAGGTAAAAAGGATAGAGTTCATCATTGGATAAGAGATTATGGAATATAGTTGAATGGTATGCCTACCTCAACACATTTGAATGTACTACCATTGGGGTCATATAGTATGCTTTTGGGTATGGACTAGTTGTATCTTCATAAGATGAAAGTGGATTATTATGACAAAGTGATTGAGTGCTTGGATGACAATGGGGAACAAAGAGTAATGAAGGGTAATAAGAAGGAAACATTAGTTAGAATGGTGAAAACTATGCAGGTGAAGCGTAGTCACAGGAAAGGGTTTGTGTTATTCGTAGTGCATATTTCTAGTGACAAAGGTAAGGAAGTTGAGGACATGGATATCTTGAGGAAAGATCCAGTTTTACAACAATTTTAGGATGTGTTTCGAGAAGAGATTTCAAATTTTCTACCTCATAGAATAGTAGACTTTTCTATTGAGTTGGTACTATGGGAAGAACCAGCATCAAAGGCACCGTACAGGATGAGCACACTAGAGTTAGCAGAATTGAAGTTGTAGTTGAAGGAAATGCTTGACAAAGGATACATTAGTCCAAGTGTATCGCATTGGGGTGCGCCAATGTTGTTTGTGAAGAAGGATGGTACTCTCAAGTTATGCATTGATTATAGGAATTTTAACAAAGTGACCATGAAGAACAAGTATATTTTACCAAAGATTGATGACTTGTTTCATTAAATGAAGGGAGCAGCAGTGTTCTCGAAGATTAACATGAGATCGGGATACCATAAAGTACGCATTAAGGAAGAGGGCATCTACAATACTACTTTCCACACTAGATATAGGAATGATGAGTTTGTTGTAGTTCCATTTCATTTTACTAATGCTCCAACTACTTTTATGTGCTTGATGAATAGTGTGTTGCGTCCTTACCTAGACAAGTTTTTTATTGTATTCATTGATGATATATTGGTAAATTATAAGAATGAGGAAGAACATGTCAAACATTTAGAAGCAGTATTAATATTGTTGAGAGAGCTTCAGTTGTATTCTAAGCTCAGTAAATGCAGTTTCTTTCAATCAAAGATACATTACTTGGGACACGTGGTTTCCAAGGAATGCATAGTAGTGGATCTAAAAAAGATAAGGGCTATCATGGATTGGGAAAGTCCTAGGAATGTGGATGAGGTAAGGTCCTTTATGGGGTTAGTAGGTTATAATGGGATTTCATCAGGAACCTCTCTTGATTACCTATATTATTACATCGTTGCAAAGGAAAGGTAAGAATTTTGAATGGATAGAGGAATTTGTAACCAGTTTCAAGCAATTGAAGTAGTTGTTGACAAATGCTCCAGTTTTAAAGATTGTCGATGTGGGCAAAGAGTTTTTTGTATGTACATATGCTTGCAAGAGAGGACTTGGAAAATTCCTTATGTAGGAAGGACAAGCAGTAAGCTATGAATCGAGGAAACTAAATGAGCATGAGCATGATTATTAGACACATGATCTTGAGTTGGTAGTGATCATCCATGCATTAAAGATGTACAGACACTATCTTCTTGGCAGGAGGATTGTACTGATGAGTGATCACAATGGATTGAGGTATCTATTTGACCACCTGAATTTGAATGTTAGGCAAGCTAGATGGTTGGCCACAATCAGTGAGTTGAACTTTGAGATCAAGTACATTAAAGGTAAAGAGAACATGGTTTGTAGATTCTCTTAGCAGGAGGATACAAGTGAATCATATAGCAACTATGAGCTTGTATGGGACAAATTTATGGGATCAAATATTGTAGGTAGGTGAGCAAGATGGCAGGCATAGGGAGATTATGCATAGGTTACAACAAGGTACAAGTAATTAGGATGTGGACTACCATCTCACAGCTAATGGCTTGGTCAGATTTAGGGATGGGATATATGTGCGAGACGAGAGTGATCTCAAGAATATTATCTTGAGGGAATTTCATGCTAATCGATATTCATGTCACCCAAAATATCAGAAGACATTGACAGTGATGAAGAAGTTCTACTATTGGCCGAACTTGAAGAAAGAAGTGGTAGAGTTTGTGGTTAGGTGCTTGGATTGTCAACAGGTAAAAGAAAGGTGTAGGTATTTAGGTGGTCTACTATAGCCAATTTTGATTCTAGAGTGGAAATGTGAGGTCATTCCCATGGACTTCATTGTAGGTTTGTTGAGGACATCTAGATAGCATGATTCTATTATGGTTGTGGTTGAAAGGTTGAAAAAGGTAGCACACTTCATTCCAGTAAAGTATACTTTTTTCAGATAATGACGTATCATAGGTCTTCACCAAATATGTAATGAGGTTTCATATTGTTCTAAAGAATATTGCATTAGACAGGGATGCCAAATTCACTTCTAGATTCTAGAAAGAGTTATTTTATGGTTTGGGTATAGAGTTGGCCTTCAATATAGCTTATCATCTGCAGACATATGGACATATAGAGAGGGTCAACAAGATATTGGAGGAGTTTAGGATTATTTGATGCATTAGTAGTGGAGGTGGGAAGAGTATCTTCCATTTGTTGAGTTTTCTTACAAAAACGGGTGTCAGGAATCTTTGAGGATGAGTCGGTTGGAGGCACTCTATGGGCAAATTTATAATAATCTCATAAATTGGAATGATCCATTTAATAGGGTGTTTATAGGTCTAGACAACTTGGCAGAGATGGAACATGAAATGAAAGTAATCAAGAAGAATATGAAGGTAGCACGGGGCAGACAGAAAATTTATGTAGATCAGAATAGGATGTTTAAGGAGTTTTAGGTTGGGGAACATGTGTACTTGTGTATCAAGCCCAAGAAGATCTCCTTGAGGATTCAATCAAGTGCCAAGATGGAACCTCAATTTTGTGGACCTCTCAAGATTCTTGAAATGATTGGACTAGTAGCCTATCGACTTGCACTACCTCTAACAGTGAAAATCCATGATGTTTTCCATGTGTCATTGCTTAAGAAGTATGTTAAAGATGTTGATCATGTGATTGAATGGTATGTATTGCACATGGAAAAAGAAGGAGAATTCCAGCTGAAACCTCAGTGCATTTTCCAGAGAAATATGCTTATGCTCCAAAACTGGCCAATCAAGCAAGTTAAAGTGTAATGGAAGCACTTTTGGCCCGATGAAGCTACATGGGAGATGTCGGATTAGATGCGACCTATGTATCCTTCTCTATTTTCTAGTTGAGCGAAGGCTTTTGGCATATGTTTTGGTGTGATTTTTTTGTATATGTATATATGTATATGGATGTAAATACTACCATGAGCTATGTTATAAAGCTCCAATAAGAGGTATGGGTGTCATGTTGTTATGGTTGTCATGTTGTTATGTTTCTCATACTAGTTTTCTTTCCAACAGGATGATCATTGTAAATACTGCAACGAGCTAAGTTATAAAGCTCCATGGAATGTATGTTTTGATTTTCAGTAGTATTGTTGATTGTAGATGTCATTTAACACCAAGGATAGTGTTCTCCCAAAGGGGATGGTTCAATGACAACCCTAGTCAAAAATCCATTTAATAAAGTTAATAAAGGAAAAATAATAACCAAGGTAATGGGACATGTATTTCAAGTTGAATGTTGGGCCAAAAAAATAGTGATGGGATCACTTGTGATTAATTAATGGCTATGGAAATTCGCAAAGGAAATGGAAAAGGCTTTGGAAAGGCATGAGGTATTAATTTCCATTTTATTTATCAAAATAACAAAAATTAGGAGAAAAGGAAGGTGAAAGGTCACATGTTGTATGTGAGGAGGAACATGAAGGAAAATAAATTATTGAATAAAATAGAGGCCTCATTAATAAAAAGGATTCTAAGGATCAGTTAGTAGCTTTTTTTTTAGTTCAGTTTTGGAGTCCTCATTTTCTATTATCTCTCTCTCATACTCTTGGACACTTAGAGTTTTATTGGAGCATTCTTGGAGGAGTGTGGCATACTTAGGATTTGGAGTGAGAATGAAAAATAAGAGGAGGAAATCACAAGAGGACATTAGGATCAGCAACTACAATGGTTTTTTCTTGCAAGTACCAGGTTTTGTGTATGATTTCCTTGTTAGTTTTGGCATGCAAAGCACATGCATGTGGTTTCCTAGTCACGATC
Organism: Pinus taeda; assembly: GCA_000404065.3. Classification (NCBI taxonomy): domain Eukaryota; kingdom Viridiplantae; phylum Streptophyta; class Pinopsida; order Pinales; family Pinaceae; genus Pinus; species Pinus taeda. The sequence goes on from APFE030982457.1 coordinate 67,822, forward strand.
TGTCATTGGCATGGAGGATTACCTGAATTGATAGTGGTTTTTCCTATCCTTTCCATTTCTTGGATAGCCATGGCATTATGGGTTTTACCTCTTGTTTTCTGGTTGGTTCTCATGTTCATTATGGTTGTGGGTTGAGTTACTAGTTCCTAGAGCTTTCGTTGGAAAAACACACTAGAAGCCATGTAACATATTGGGTTAAGTTACTAGTCCTGGAAGCCTTAGTTGGAAAAATGCTCTGGATTCCTTAGTGCGTTGAGTTACTAGTCCTATAAGCCCTATTTGGGAAAACTCTCTGGAGCCTAGTAGCAGTTATGTGTTGAGTTACTAGTCCTAGAAGCCTTGGTTGGAACAAACATTCTTGAGCCCTGGAAATCTTGGGTAGGGACCAATTTGGTGATGGTTAGTGATGTTTGATAATGAGGTGGAATCATCTAGATGAGGGTTGAGGTGGCTTGGCCTCTGGAAGCCCTAGTTTGGTTTTGTTTGATCAGTTTTATGAGATCCCACATTGATGCTTTGAATATGGCATGAGGGTGATTAGCTCAAAGAGAGATTTAGTTCAGCCCAATCTATGGTTGGGTGGTACGTGGATGTGCCTAACTTGGTTGGATTTGTATATGTTAATCAAAGCTCCTTTTCCTTATTATTGTCATGAGTAAATATTCTTGATATTATGTGGCTTTAATGGTCATTTCCTCATTGATACATCTCTGGTTTTTTGTTGGTTATAAGTATGCCTATGGTAGTTATGATGTATGGATCTCATAATGTTTTGGTTAGTATATGAAATCTTGGTGAATGAATGACCTAATAAATAAAAATGTAGTTATTGTGAGGAGATACCATTCCTCTTTGACGATTCTCAGATAAATATGAGACTTGTATGCTCAGATATGTTGTTGTGGCCTATAGGTTACATGTTTGTGATATGTTTAATGAAGTGCATGTCATGGCTAGTAGGGGTCAGATAAAGTCGTTGTTTAAGTGTTTGCATTAATACCCTATTTTTATGTTTTTTGTCATTTCTAGAAGTTTCATGAAGTTTTTGGGCAATGGCCTGGCTCTAAAAATGTGGCACGAGGCCCAGCTTAATTGGCACAAAACCTCCTAAAAAAGGAAACAGTCACATGAATACCTTGATGTGGGAGAGACTAGAGGGTCTTAGTTGCATGCATGCATTGTCATGGGAGAGGATGAGGCTCTCGAGCAATGAAATGGAAATTAGTTTAAGGGTTTGATCACATGGAAGGGATGGTTGGCTCCTGAAGGTTTTGTAGCATGTGTGGAAGGTCAAATTGGTCTTTTCATGTCAATTCCAGTTCCTTAACTTTACTTTGGTAGTTTAATCATATCATAGTAACTCTTATTCACATGTTTACCCCAATGGATTGGTTATCTTAGGTAAATGTGGGAGGAGGGTGTTACCTTCAGATCACTATGGAGTGTGGCAATACAATTGGTTAATGTGATTTGATTAAAATTATCCATGTGAGTTGGTTTGGTTAATTGGTTAATGAAATGGCCCAAATGGTTGAATGGTTAATGGATTAATGTGATGTTCAAATTGATCCAATGGTTATTGGTTAATGTGATGATCCATGTGGGTTGATAAATACTTAAATCAAAAACAAAAATATCTTCTGAATTAGTTATCCTTGGTCATGGATGGATGCGGTGGAAAATAAAGGAATTGATTTTCGATGAATAAATTGGTTTAGATTAAATATTATTTTTGTGCCTAAGGTTTATTTTCCAGTTCAAAATAGTCAAATGAATACCATAGGTTTCACTCATAGTAATTACAAAGAGAACAACTATAAAAGTACACCATTTTGCTTGATCTAGGGTGTGCACTTGAGAATGATATGTGCAATGAATCTGAGTATTTTGGTGAGATCGATCTTGTATTTGGATGAAGAGAAGATAGTGTATTTAAAGGAGTATGATCTAATGACTCACATTTGAATGATCAATATGAAAATTGATGTTTGAGTTGGCACCAACTCGTAATGCATTGATGGAAGGTCCATTATCTTTGTTTTAAGTATCCATACTTTGGATATGTTCATTGATTGGAGGGTCGATTAATTAGAAATTTTATTATATCTCAATGATGATACACTAGATGAATTTATGCGAACTCAAAATTATTTGAAATAAAACTTATAACTAGGACATTCAATAACTTTAATTGAAAAAATAAGTAATAGTTTGATTTAGGTTGAACTATGTATAGATCTAAGTTGAATAACACACTTGATGATCACATTCCATAGATTGAAATAATTTTATTATCTTATCATTCTACCACAAGTCTGCAAAATTGATGTGTCAATTTGGAATTTTTTTTTTTGTTTTACCTCTTATTATGGAACAAAGAGTTGAAATAAAAATAATTGGTCTATGACTTTGGCTAATGCATAATTTTGAGAATCAATGGTTAACATAAATTCTGAAATGTGCATTGAGGCTTGTTGTACATAATCTAGATATGCACAAAGCTTGAAGGATAATTGTCCCTATATCCATCTAACTTTACATTGAATTATTTATCTGGCTCTATGTTCAAATATTTAGCATCTTAATCATATCTTGATTCATCTTACCAATGTTGTGTGAACTCAAAATTTCATTAGAACAAAGTTTGTATTAAATAGTGGTTGGATCTGAAAGTTGTGTTGTGCTCTTGCAGCGATTATCTATTAGACAAGGGTTTTATTTTACAAATCTATAGATCTAGTGAGCGCACTAGATGATTTGATATTCTTCTAGTTCGATCTCATATGGAGTTTTATTAATCCTATGCATGATTTGGCTAGAGTGTAGGGGAAATGATCTGAAAATTTTGTCTTGGTTTTTCCTCAAAGGGCAGTGCACACCGTCTTCATGGTTCCACATATATTTTAATCAATTTTGAATGATTTGTTGACTATTGGTTATGGTTGAATACTAGTATAAATTTTTTTTTAATACTTATCTTGATACTTCGTATGATTCACCACTGTTGAATTAGAGGACTTGAAGACCTATGATAAAGATAAAGGATTTTGGGAAAATTTTATTTTGCAAGATTGTAGCTTCATATTGTATGATTGAGAGAGGTTCATTATTTTTGGAAAATGTTTTTGGTAACTCCTTGTATGACCTCAGTCTCTTACATGGTTGATTAGAGGGATTTACTAATTTCAGAGAATTGATGAAGACCCTTATTGTCTTGGTCTTTGTTCTATTCACTGCATTAGGAATAATTTTTCAGAGATGTTGATATTTCTCGGTTTTCAGTAAAGACTAGTTTCCTCAAGCCTATATGATATACAAAGGTTGACTCTATATGAAATTGATGCTTCTTCATACCTCAGCGCAGTTATGATGTGAACGTTGTTGATTTTCTTTATTATGAGTTTATTTAGTTGGAGATCATGGTGATCTAGTTATGAATGACTTGATTTAGGTAGAATATTGATAGAGTTCCTATTACAACAATATCATTCCTATTGCGGTAGTGCTATTCTTGTGACAATAGTTATATTCTTGTGACAGAGTTGTGTGTATCTAGTGATGGTTGAGATCCTATGACAAAAATTTAACATTATGTGCAAAGATCAGTGATTTTGTAGCAGGACAGAGGAGACAGAGATTTATGTTGCTACTTGTCTATTATGTTTTTTCTCATCTTCATAAATCCCTATTTATGACGTTTTTCTCATCTTCATAAATCCCTATTTATGACGTTGCCATGAGTTTGTTACTTAACAAAGATATTGTATAGATGTGTTTAGCTTGGAATTTGAGTTAATTATTGGTCCTTATTGCACATTTAGAGACAGTATTTGATACAGAGAAGGCTTGGCACTATTAAGGATTTATGACATAATGGATAATTAATGATAATGTATTTGTTGTTGCTTGGCATATGGAAATATTTGTTGAAATATTTTGTTGACTTGGTACTTCACAGGCTGTGCCTTGGAATTTGATTTGGTTGTGGCTTGGTATTGACAGTAATTATTAATGATATTTGGCTTGGTTAATCAGTGATTGGTATCTTAGTTAATCAATGACAAGAACGGTTTTTATCCATGACAATCCATGTTCATGCCAACTGCCTCAATTTTAGAATTTTGTTACAAAGAAATAATCAACATTATCACCGAAGTACTTAGACCGATGTAAAATTAACTAGCATAGAGAATCCATTATACTTCTATAATATTTCACATAAGTAATGTGGTAATTTATAATCAAGGTATCAATATCATCTTCCTCTACTTCATTTTAAATTGATGGTTTAGTCTCTCGATTTGTTTATTGCAAAGCCTTCCCTAAAGGATCCCAGACATATTCAATGCTACTAGATGAAATAAAGAAAGCCAGTGAGCCCAATTCTTGAATCATTGTATATAAGTTCTTGTACAAATGAAAAAAATCTTCTGATGATGTTTGTATTCATCTAAGATCCATATACCCAAATTTCGATGCCATAACACATTTAAAGTTTTCTTTTATTCTAACATCTTTAGCTATTAGATTTTTTTCCTTTTAACTATCCTTTTCTTATTCAAATCCAAATACAAATGAATACATGTCTGATGATAATTCGCACCATTTCATAAAACAAATTTTTTATACGATACACAAAATCATGATCTTGATGCAAAACTTCCCATTAAGCAATATCGTGATATGTAAATATTTTTGTAACACTATCTAATCACTTTTTCCCATAAAACAATGTCATAAATCTCATTTCTTTTGGATATCTATCTTTGAATATGCCCAAAGGCCTATATCCATAACTGAGAGTAATGTTTATTTCATTATTATGAAGATCATAAATACTATATGAATCACTAAACCCATGTAATAGTGTTTTTGTTATTGATTCTTCATCATAGACATCATTGTTTTATGTATCTGTCTCATATGCATATGCATCGTTTCTTTGATCAAAGACTTGTTTTCGGTAATTTTTTATTATGACATTCTTCATTTTACAAAGTAGATTTTTACACAATGATTTCAATACCTTCATGAATTTATGAATAAATATTCACCCAACAAAAAATATGCATTTAAACACTAAACGTATTTTGATTTCTATAACATCCCTGGTTAAAATTCCATGTATGTTGCGGGATTTTATCCCCTAAGGCTCTTGGGTGGAACCCTAGCAGACTGAAAGTTGTCTAAATCAAGAAACATGCACACACACAGCCATTATGCTAGAAAAAGCTATTTCTAAGGTGAGAAGGACGTAGCTCAGGTCCTACGTTTGGGTAGTTCCTCAAGGGTGCAAACCCTTCTTCACGTCCCTTCCACTCCTTTGCCCTACAAAAACAACAATTCCAAAGAATGCAGCAGTATATGGACAAATATTCACATGGAAATCATCTTTATGTTATACAAGAAAGGAGTTAGTTATAAACTTTTAGACATCCATTCATACATGAAATTCAAATATGAACATCATTAACATAAAGAGAGAAGCATATCGGGAACAAGACGTGTTTCTTTATTAGACAAATAGAATAGTACAAAAAAAAGAGCAATATCACCTGAACCACTTCTGCAAGCTCAAAGCTCAGCCTCCTTCTGGATCCGTCCCGCCTCAAGCCTCTAGTAGGTCTCCTTCTAATACTCACTCCAAGATGTCATAACTAAGGGATGAACATCAAATCACAAGGAAACAAGGGTTTCCTGTATAAAATGGGGGAAGTGCAGAAGGCACAAGGGTCTTCAGACCTGATTACGGGGAAATCTCAGTATAATAACCTTTCTCTATATTCTCTCCTTTCTTAGGCCTTCCCTTTGGTGTCTTTTTATACCAATTCCAAAGTAGTATTTTAGTTAGGAATTGGTTGGGGACAGTTGAGGCCACGGGCACTAACAGGTGATCAGCAGGTAAAACCCGCGATCTCCGCCCGAAAATAAGGAGTTTTATAATTTTTTAAGTGTTTTAATACATATACGCGGGTTGGGTATATATGAACTCGCGTATACACACGTTTAACTCAGGGCAATGTCGCGTACAGGGAATAAAACACTGTTTTTTAGATTTTGGACCAGGTCTAGAAGGAGGGGTTGCCCTAGGCCATGAGTGCAGCATCACAAACCATAATAGTGAGATTTGGAGCTATAACAGATTTGGCTTAGGCACCGTCAACTATGTCAACCCTTGAGGTGCTTCGAAGCTACCCATCATAGAAGAAATCTTTGTTGTCAGCTATCGGGGGCATCGATCCCACCAATTCCAATTTGATATGTTTTTATCTAGAGAACCATGTTCCCCTTCTTCCTCATCAGATTGCCTTTCTTATTCAGGTAATCATCAATGAGAAGACCATCCACTAGACTGTCATCAATGAAGGTTCCTCCACCTGCATCATGTCAACTGCATGCTGGAAGCTTTCAATTGGCGCGGTTCGTGACCCTTCGATGTCCTTACCTAACCTTTTCATCACTTTGGAAGGCAAGGCAGTGCAAGTCGAGGTAGAAATTGTTGACACCAATCTCAATTATAATCTTCTACTCGGACGAAGCTAGACCCATGTCATGCATGACGTGGCCTCTTCTTTATTTCACGTGATTCATTTTTCCCATCAAGGGAAGTTTGTCACTATTGACCAGTTGTCTTTCTTTGCCTCTTCACCCTCAGATGGCAATGTTTTGTACGTCAAACACACTAGTGCTTCCTATGAGAGTGTGGGGATAGGTCTTTTCAAAGATTCTACCTTAATGGGAATTTTTCCACTCCCACCTCCTAATGTTGCCTTTGTCAACATGATCTTGGTCAAATATGATCCTTGGGTCATACCTTCACCAGATCTTGTTGATACCTAGGGCAAGGTTATGCTTCTTAGTCCCGCCGATGTCAATTATGTGGAAATTATTTCGGCTTCGAGTTCTGCATCCTCTGATTCTTTTATGTCAAAGACCTCTCTCAATACGTAATCTCAATCCCTGTGGCTTGGCACTTTGGAATCGCTTGATCCCTTATCCGAGAGCTTCATTGCTGATGAAGTGTTGGAAATAATACTGAGAGGGGGGGGGGGGGAATCAGTATT
>APFE030982470.1:0-14922 GCA_000404065.3 Pinus taeda
TCCCAATTTATCATATAAATTCTGTCCTGAGGGAGGCCCTGTCTGTTCAGATGAACTGCCAGATGCAGTGATCTAATTTTCCATATATGTCACCATTCTGTTGGCAAACTGTTCTTGGGAGACCAATTTTCCTGCACTAGTTAATAGACTGGGCAGGCCTCTTGCTTGCAGTTCTGCCATTTTAACCCTGAATTCCTCCACATCTGCTGTCATTTCAAAGCACTTTCTCTCCACTGCCTGTATATAACTCCTAAGGGTGAGCACTTTGTTGGCAAGGAGGACAGCTTCTGTTCTATTGGGAATGCCCATGGCTGCCAATTCCTCCTGTTCATGCCTGTTCAAGAAATCTACCATCCTATTGGCCTGTTCTGGCCTGTTGCCCAGTACTGCTTTGGCCTTATTGATCTCTATATGAGCTTGGCCTAGCAATTCCATCTGCTGATGAATTGTCTTTATTGATTTCCATTGTTGTGTGATGGATTTGCTTATCTTGGCCCATAAAATTCTCTTTATTTCGGCCATGGCTGTTTCTACATTTAATTCTTTTTCTAGGGCCTTTATCTTGTCCTTGAGGGCCTTTATTTCTCTGCCCTGCTCAGCCACTGTCATCTTGGATTTGTCATATTTTGACTCAAGCTCTGCCAATTTCTCCTTGGCTTTCTTTATTTCATCAGCTTGGAGCTCCATTTTCTTGATAGCCTTGGTTATGTCTTCTATAGATGGATTATCCTGCTGAGCTGCTGATGTATCTGCTGCCTCTGTTGTGGGGGCCCCTGTTGCCCCTGATGTTGCTGTTGTTGCTGCTGTTGTAGAAGTTGTTGGAGGAGCTTGGGAAGTGGATTCTCCCTGCTTGTCTTGTATTGCTCCCTCCAATTCCTTCTCCAATTCTCTTATCCTCTTATCCTGTTGCAGCAAGAGGTCCAGCTGATCCTCTAGCTGTTTCTGCTTTTGAAGCTCCGCTGTCTGAGGGTGTTCAGTGGGTGGCAGCTTCAACCTCTTCCTCAAGGCACTGAGGTCATCCTCTTTCTTCTTCATAAGGGCCTTAACGCCTGTTGGATCATTAGGATCATGCCCTAAGTCAATAATGATATCCTCAAGCGATTTAATTCTGTTGTCCTTGGCTTTGGAGGACATCCTCTCAATGTCCAACTGAGTGTTAGTGTTTTTCAATGATTCTTTCAGCTCATGGGCCAATGTGGCCTTTTCCACTAGGGTGGCATATACCATCTCTCCAGCCTGCTTGTGGAGTTCGATTTGGTCCATAGGGTGTATATCTCTGGCCAGGACCTCCACCCTTGTCTTTATGAAGTCTGCAGTTGTCTTAGGCTGCGGCCCCTTGGGCTTAAAATGACTGAAGATAATCTTCTCCTCTTGGATGTCATAAACTGACATCAGTCTTTCTTGCATGGCTGGTGTAGCATCTATAAATTGTTTGTACACTTCAGCCCTCAATAGATCATTTTGAGCCTTTATTTGTTTGAAAGAAGCCTTGGTGCTTTTTGGCTTCTTGCTCTGCTGTGATTGGGAGGCCACCTCCAAGCTGACCTGTAAATTTTGCTCCTGCTGAAAGGAGCTTGTTCCTGTCTGCTGGCTACTCTCCTTGTCCTTTGTTGAAATATCTAAGACATCTTCAGTAATGTCTTCCACCTGTGGGGAATCTGCCCTTTGCCTTTTGGCTTCTGGCTGGTCGGAGGATCCACTGAGAGGAGTGGACTCTTCTCTTTGTCTCTTTACTCCCCTTTCTTCATGTGCTGGGGTCTGTAGAACTGGGGCAGTTGACTGCTACATTTGAGGTGGTGGCATTTGTATTGAAGGAGTTTGTGGCAGCCCATTCTGTGGCTTATCAGCTGGTTCTTGTTGCTGGCCCATTTGCTGCTCTGTTTTCTGTTGTGCCTCTACCCTGTTTCCTTCTCTGTTTCCTTCTCCCCCTGCTGCTCTATTTGCTGTTCTGCCTGTTCCTCAGTTTGTCCCTTTACCAGCTCATCCTCTGCACCCAGAATGCCTTTGCCTTTGTCCATTGCTGATACTGATGTAGTAGGTGCCTTTGGTGCAATCCTGGTAATTGAGGTCCCTTGTCCCACTGAGTAAGGCAGTCTGAAGGGTACCTGCTGCACATAATCTAGGTCAATTGTCTTTTCAAGCTCCTTGACATTTTTAAGCATTCTTTCTTCCTCAGTTAAACCCTCAACTAGAGTATCCGGTTGCCATTCTTGCAAGTTGGCATATTGTTCTATGTGAGGGTATTGGCAATGCTTAATGGCTAGGAGCCTATACTTATTTCTTCTAGCAGAGATGACTACTTGAGGGTCATAAGGGACCCACCGAAAGCTATAGGACAACTTGTAATTGTCCTTCAGGATCAAATCTGCGGCTTCCCATCCTTCCTTCTTATTCATGATGAAAGGGCCCATTTCATTTTTGAATTTAAGGTGAGCCTTTTTCTTGGAGCCGTGGAAGTGGGTAAGGTCTGACTGAATCAGTTGCCTGTAATATTCCAATGCAAACAACCTCATTGGTACGTATCTGGGGAGCCTGTATGGACAGAGCTCACATCCATAGACCCTGAATACTGTATGATGTTCATATAGGTACCAGTCACCTATTTTGTTGTTCTTAGAAAGCTGCAAAGCTTTCTTTATCTCATTGGATATTCTGGGAGGGGGTGACTTCATCAACATGCAAGAGACTGGGTAGACAAACTGGTCAACAAATTCACAGTAGGTATAGGGTGAATTTGTGACTTTGTGATAGACTGAGGTCCAGAAGATAACAAATCTTCTTTCCCCTGTATGATCCAGCCTTATGATGTAGCATGGGAAGGCTTCAGAATGATAATACATGAACATATGGTAGATGTAAGCTGAATATCTGAAGACCCCCTGTCTGTCCACTTTGGTCAACTGATCATGGATCTTATTGGCTATGAACTTAGCAAAGTTGTACTTTTGGGCAGGGGGTTGGTATGGGCTGTAAACAGACAACAGTACTAGCATGGCTCTGTCCACATGCTCACTGTTTTGGTACCCCAACACATAGGCTATCATGTCTAGTAATAGCCTGCCTACATCATTGAATTGTTCATTCAGATAGGGAGGTGGCTCTGTAGTCTGGCACTCAGGTCTCATGAAGTTCCTGATGATCTTTTGTAGTTCTTCACCGGTCATCTTGTCACCAGCGTCCATCAAATGATTCATGGAGAATGGGATCAGCAACTCTGTCTGATCAAAGTGTAACATCTTGTTTATGGACTCAGCATTGATGTAAAAAAGGATCCTCCCTGATGGGGTGCTGACGGCTCTGTGCTGGGCATCATAGTGTTCAGCACAGAGGTGAATGATTTCGGGGAAAACATTCACAGCTGGGAGACAGTAATAGGGTAGGTTTGACTCCCAGACCCCATGTGTACCATGCCCATCCTTGTAGTCTTCCCTTAGTCTACTGAAGGTCTGCAAGAAATCCCTGTTTCCTTCAAAGTCTCGAATGAGACCATCCTTGTCTACTAATGGCAGGGCCTCCAGCTCCTTATTTGTTTGACTCTGTGAGGCCACACTGATGGATGAAGTTGCAGGAGATGCCATGATAGAAGCTAATCTGTAGAGATAGGGGCAGTAGTTTGACAAGTCCTTAAAGAGTTTTTAGCTGCAGGCCAACTGTTGATACAGTGAGGTGTCCTTTCTTCAGGGGGTAATGCAAGCTGGATTCTGTGTTTTGCTGTGAAATTCATAGGGATGTGAATTGTTAATGAGAGATTGTAGAGCTAGTGAGGCTTCTTGGTATGACGACAGGTGGCCTGTACTTGGCAAAAGGGAACAATGCCTAGTACTTCGGGGGGAATTTCGGGGTCTTTAGCCCGCGAAACGAGCACTCTTCTGTCGAATTGGGGTTTAAGGGTGCTGCAGATTACTTGGGTTAACTTTGTGTGATAGGCAGAGCTGAATTTGAAGAGTTTTACTGGTGCTTAATGGTGAATTTTTACAGAGAATTGAAATACATGGGCGAAGTGGGAAACCGGCTAAATACCTGAAAAACTAGCTTGGACGCTTGCGAGCCGGGCTGTGGAGGCTTAGCACAGTGGAATTGTGGACTTGCAACGGTTGAAATCTTTGAATTTGTTGGCTGGAAGACAATTTTCACGGCAGCTGGTTGTCAACAGCTCCTTCTTTTACGCATGAAAATGACTTAAAACGGCTTATTTGGCCGTTTATAACATTGAATTTCGGAAAAAGCCACTATTAGCACTTTTCCGCCGATGACGTCAACATGACGTCATGGTGGGCCCATAGTACGGCGGTGACGTGGTGCTGACGTGAGAGCTAAGGTGGCAGGACACGGTGGCGGGCTGATGTGGTGGCAGGGTTGCGTGGAGGGCCACGGGGCGCGGGGGCGGACAAAGTAAGGTGACGTCAGGATGGCGTTGGAGTGACGTGGGAGGGAGAGCGGTAAGCCAGATGGTGGTAAGCGAGTTCCCCGCACCACCTTTGGGGCAAAGGCGGTATCGGGGAGAGGGCTCCGAACAACCTCAGCGCCCGCCACACGTCCTTGTACGGGCTCAAAACCACTTTCCCCGGACGCTAAAGGTCGACAGATCGGGGTGCAAGATTGACCGCCCACCCTTGGATCTAACCGGCGGAGATCGGACGGCTGGCGGGTCCTCCGATGGGCCATGCAGGTTGGGAAGGGGCCCGCCGGGCAATTAAAATATTGATTTAAATATTTGGGCGGGGAACTTTGGGTTTTATGGTTTTTTCGGGTTTTATCATTTTTTTTGAAAAAGGGTTATGGGTAGGAGGGGTTTTATTATGATTTTTCTTTGCAAATGAGGGCTATATGAACAAAATGACATGGAATGAGAGGAGATGACCTGGGAGGTTCATCAAAGTGACCAAGTGTCACTTTGATTCCCTTTTTAAACAGACCATATGGCTATAATGCCAGGGGAGGGATATCTATAGAAATTTGGTTTATACACCATGGTGTTAGTACTAGTAGGGAAGGGTGAGATAGGGGAATTACATAGTAGGATTAGCTGTTAATGTGGGGGGAGAATATGGATCAGGATCAGTACACCCAAGTCTTCTTGAAAATAACTTAGTGTAAAGAGTAGATCAAAATGAAAATACTTTTTGCACAAGAAATGTGGTTTTTAAGGCCATAAGAACATGACAAAGCGATAACCTTCTCTGATCTACACAACTTGGGGAAGGGTGTTAATAATGAGTGATATACAAATGAAAACAGGGAAGTTAGTCATGCTCCAGTATGTTGCTTTTCCTGTAGATGTTTAGCAACTTTGGTCTTGAAAGAGACACCACTTCTGCAACCCCATCTATTTACCCAACTATTTTGCCTAACATTTTTATTTCTTCTTGTAGGGCGCATTTAGGCTAGCAAACCCTTTAAGTGCCTTTTCTTTTACATTGGCTTTTTTGCTTTCATTTCCTATGTAAGGCTACCCTTATTCCTTCTAGGCCCCAGATTAAGCAGTTGGGAACCTTAGCTTCTCTACCTAGCTACTGATCTGCCAAGATTAAACAGTTTGGATAGATTTCTTTCTCTATTCTACAACATAAAATTGAAAACAAGGCATGATCCAGTTTAGACTGTTGGATCATCCATAGAACTTTTTTGTGAACATGCAGGCCTATATACACCTTCTCTTTTCTTGCAAATATGGAACCTTTGTGACAGCAAAAATGGAGCATATTTGGCCCTTATATTTACCAATCATGAAATATGAAACCTATTGGTATAGGTATCCAACAGTGGCTCCACATGGGGATGGTTTTTCTTCTTGAAAGACCAAGAACAGCAGGTCAGATTGCCTTAGATTTTTCCTGTGTTACCAACTTTTTTAGATTTGCTGCTTTGACATGCTATATTGTGTTTATACCCTTGGTGAATTCTGATTTTATTCACTTACTGCTACCAGCTATCAGAAGACTGTAAGACATTATGCTTTTTACATGTTTGAAAAATATATACATCTGCATATGTACAAAGGGAAACTCAGACTGCAATTATGGGTGATATACAAAATAGTGCTTTAGCATCCTGCCATTCACAGGACCTTCATCCAAATCAGTTTCATTGAGGCTTTTGAGGAAATAAGTATTGTTTCCTTGTATTGCTTGGACAGCAAATGGTCCTCTCCAAAGGGAGTCAAATTTTCCATGTTTTCCCTTGTCTTCTCTTCTGGAATCCCACTTGAGGACTTTGTCACCAATGTTGAAGTCTTATGCTTTAGTCCTTCAGTCAAAGGCCTTCTTCAGCTTTTCTTGTAAGACTTGAACTCTGTTGAAAACTTGATCTCTGGTTTGCTGCAAACATATGATTTGATTTATTCTTCTTTGCATATCATTAGGTTCAGCTTGGCTTTCCTGGAGTATCTTCATAGTAGGGATCCCTAGTGATGAGGGGAAATTGGTTTCTAATCCATAGACTAACTCAAATGGGCTGACCCCAATTGATCTTTTAGTTGTTAATCTGTCTGCCCATAAGGCGTTGACAAGTTTTTTATGCCAATTCTTCTTGTTCTCTTCCAACACCTTCTTTATCATGTTTACCAAGCTCTTGTTTGATGATTCTGCCAGGCCATTTCCTTGGGGATAATATGCAGTAGAGTGGCCCAAAGTAATATGAAATTTGTGACAGAAATTGACCATCTTTTTAGATCTGAAAGCAGCAGCATTGTCTGTTATTATTTTTTCAGGGCATCCAAATCTAGCAAGGATATTTGTCTCTAGAAATTGTATGATGGTAGAGTCATTTGCTTGTCTGCGTGGGATTGCTTCAATCCACTTTGTGAAATAATCCGTTGCTGTCAGGATCCATCTATGTTGGCCTGAAGATGAGGGATTGATTTCTCCAATGAAATCCAAGCCGCATTGCTGAAATGGTCTCTCTGTTGCAATAGGCTTTAGGGGTAGCGGCAGCAATTGTCTCTTTCCTTCAAACACTTGACATTTATGGCATGCAGTAGTAAATCTCTTGATATCAGAGAAAATAGTGGGCCAGTAGTATCCGGCTCTAAGTATCTTGTTCACAGTGGATTTCCAGTATAGATGCCCACCACAGTCTCCTGCGTGAAACTCTTCCATGATTTTGTTGGCTTCACTTTCAATCAGACAATTTAGCAAGATGCCCTCATGATTCCTCCAAAGCAGATTTTCCTCCATGACACAGAATCTTAAGGCTTTCATTTTTACAAACCTACACTTAGTTCTAGACAGTCCTGGGGGAGCACACAGGTTTTGCAACACATAGCAGATATCAGAATACCAGGGGGATTGCTCAAAGGCTACATTGATCTTTGGAGTCGCCAGCTCCGGTTCACTGTCCAGTTGGTTAATATCTAGGGCTTGAAAATTTGTTTCAGACATCAATTTAGCGAAGCCCTGCCCTTTAATGAGTTTTGTAGGTTTTATTTCTATGTCAAACTCCAAAATATTTGCTATCCATTTGCCTCTTCTACCCTCCAAATTTTCTTGTGTAAGTATATCTTTGACAATTGGGCTTGGCACATAGGCTATTACATGGGAATAGAGGATATAAACCCTAAAGTCCTTAATAGCTTTAACCAAAGCATAGGCTTGTTTTTCCATGATCTGATACTTGAGAGGTGCATCTCTAAGAGCTTTACTAAAGAAAGCAATGGGTTTTTCATTTCCCAAATCATCTTTCTGTAGTAAAAATGCAGCAATTGTGTGTTCAGAAGCAAAGGAGAATATGATGAAGTCTCTATCAAATTGAGGGCTAGTTAGGACAGGGGTTTGGGTAAGAGCAAATTTGATACTTTCAAAGGCTTGTTTGGCATCCACTGTCCATTTAACTTTGGAATCCTTTTTCAGCATGCTGTTAAGCAATTTGCTAAGCTCAGCCAGATTTGGGATAAATCTTCTCAAAAAGTTGATTTTTCCCAAAAAGGCTTGTAACTCTTTTATATTCCTGGGATGGGGCATGTGTTGGATTGCCTGGATTCTTTCTGGGTCAATTCTGATACCATCCTTGGAGATAATGTGACCCAGTAATTTCCCTTCCTCTAGGCCAAAAATGGATTTTTTGGGATTTAGAGATATTCCGTATTTCCTGCATGTTATGAATATCTGTCTCAAATGTTTCAAATGGTCTTGGTCAGATTTTGAAAAAGGTGTAAGATCATCCAAATAGATAACTAGGAAGTCATGAATTTCTTTAGAAAAAGCAATATCCATTGCTCTTTGGAAAGTGGCCCCTGCATTTTTCAAGCCAAAAGGCATTTTGACATATTTAAAGGTTCCCCATGGGGTAGTAAATGCAGTTTTGTCCTGGTCATCAGGATGTACTAAGATCTGGTTGAAGCCTGAAAAGCCATCAAGCAAGGAAATTCTTGATGCCCCTACTACTCTCTGCAGGATGTGATCCATCTTTGGTAGGGGATAATTATCTTTTAGTGATACTTGGTTGAGGTTTCTTAAGTCAACACAGAGTCTGATTTCCCCAGTTTTCTTCCTTGTGGGCACCAGATTAGAAACCCAATAAGAAAATCTAATTGGTGCAATAATGCCTGCTTTGAACATTTTTTGTACCTCTTGCTCCATTGCTGGGAGGAGCATAGGGTTGATCCTTCTGAGTTTTTTTTAAAGGGCTTCTGATTTGACTGTAGTGGAATTGTGTGTTGTATCACGGAGGTGTCATAGGAATTGAGGCCCTCATAACTCCATGCAAACACATCTTGAAACTCCTTAAAAAGGTCAATATATTAGGGTTTTTGATCAGGTGGTAATGCAGCAGACAATTTTATGATTTTAGGCTGTTGAACTGTCCCTATATTATGCTCTTCAATGGTAGTGTTTAGGGGTTCAAATTTTGGTTTATTGGGGACATCATTAGAATCAAAAATGTCTTCCAAAGGAGCTAAGCCTATGGGCAGAAAATTGTTCTTTAACTGTATCACCTCAGTTTCATCCTCAGGTATCTCCTCATGTTCAATCTGTTGGATTTCTTGAATGTTGTACTGGTTGAAAATTGTAGGATGAAGCATTTGATTGGCTGTTTTGGGTGAGAGCACATGACTGTTATGTTCACTGTATATTTGTGATTGATTTTATGACTGAAGTATTTGTGATTGACTTGCTGGCTCAGTGTCTATCTTCAGACCTGAAAATTCTTCTTGTAAAGTCAGAAAGTTGTTGATTTGTATGTCATTGTCAAATACTTGCCAGTTTTTTATGTTGTTTGGGACTGATGATCTGTGTTTTACTTCAGCTATAAAACAATGATGGGGGTCAAAAGGTAGCTTGCAAGTACTTGCAAACATGGCTAGGCTATGAGCGTGCAGATTCTGAGCCCTAGGAACTTTGGTAATCTGGAACTCTGCAAAAAACTTTAGTAACTCAGTAACAACAGACCTGTAAGACCTGAGTCTATTATCTTTGGTAACAAAATTGCCTTTGACCTGTTGGATAACTAAGTCCGAATCCCCTAGGATTGATACTCTTGTAACTTGTAGTGATTGTACCAACTTGCGGCCTAGTAGGAGGGCCTCATATTCAGCCATATTGTTTGTACATCTAAAATTTAGTCTGTAGGCTCTGCCCTCTGCATGACTATTTTCTTTGTTATGCACCCACACTCCTGCTCCTACCCCTAGTTTGTTAACTGACCCATCAAATTCAAGAAACCATAGAGTTTCTTCTTTCAGGGGGTTTTGAATATTGTGTCTGTGGCCTAGGTTTGTGAGTTGGAGTATGGGTTGTTTTTTCAGTTTGTCTGGTATGACATCTTTCTCACTTGGTGGGATTGTTCTGGTTTCTTGGGGAGCCATCTGCTCATTATTCAGTTCAGGTGTCCTGGTTTGACAGTTGTTTGTTTTGTGATCTTGAATGTTTGTATTGTTCAACTCAACCAATGTTTGTGTATCAGGATCTTCTTGTTCAGCAGGTTGGTTTGTTTCCATTATCTGAGCTTCTTCATTGTTGTTGTTGCCTGTATTGTCATTGAAAAGGATGTAAGAGTCTATGTCAGAGTGGACAACATATATGGGAAAGTTTTGAGGCTTCTCTATACTACTGACCATGTATTTCATCAATGACTCTCTATACAATCTCTTGGGTTGACCAAAGATTGTGATAGTAGCATAAGACATATCTAGTTGCAGAGACCCTTGAAGTTTGGCCCCCCATGACCTTGACAGTAACATCCCATATTTAGGTGGGATATCAGCAACAACTACATCCATTAGGATTGTTTTGTTTGGATACTGGACTAGGGATACACATAAGTCTTTTATCAATCCTAGACACTTGACCTGGCTAGAATCAAATGAGAAGAGGTCTTTGTATGGTCTAGTGATGTCCAAATTCAGCCTTTCCATTACAGATTTTGGCATTAAATTATGAGATGCACCTGAGTCAAACATTGCATTGTGTAATATTTTGTCATGTATATGTAGACTGACATAAAAGGGTAAAATCCCTGAGCCTGATAGTTTTCCATCGACTTCTGGACCAAACAATAATTTAGGGGTGTCATCCAACACATTGACATTGTCCACATTGACATTTTTTTTGTTTTGGCTGAGTTGGAGAGATCTCTGAATCTGCTGTTTATAAATGTCATTTTTGGCTAGCTCTGCCAGAGGTATGGCTATTTTCAGTTTTCCAATTTCAGTTTCCAAGTCAAAGGGTTTTTCGGTTTGTGTTTTAGTAGTATGGGCGAGCCTCCTTTCTTTGTCTAGTAAGGTTTCCTCTTGACTTTGGGGTTTATGCTTGTTGATCACCTCTTGAGGCTCTTTGCTTGAGTTAGCATGTTCAAATGATGTAGTTGGTGAATTCGGTGTTTGTTCAGTGATATCTTCAATAGTTATTCCTTTTGTGGGTGAATCAGTTGTATTTGTTGGTTCAGTTACTATGGCACTTTTAGGCTGTAGCTTGTCTTTGGTTTTCTCAGGTTGTGTTATATTTACAGTCCTGCTCCTCAATTTGTATTGTTTATGAACCTCATAAACAGCAGTGTCATAGCCTTGTTTGAAATCAAACGATTCCCCTGATTTTGTCTGAAATTGTTTAGTATCTTCTTCATCATGATCCTCTTGGCTCAAGAAGATTTGGTGCTTATTATCAAGGCCCATTAGGTGGATATGAGTTTCCTCTGCTTGTTCTTCTGATAAGGATGTTTCAGCATAATTTTCTTGAAATGGCAGCCTAATTTCAGGATCATTGTTGACTTTGCTCCCACTAGGATTTTGGTTCCTCCTAAAGTTTGGATTCCTGTTAGGATTCTTTGATGGTGCTTCCCATGAAGATTTTCTTTCCACAGATTCTACCCTGTCACCTAACCTTTTCATACCAGAAATTATTGCATCCAGTTTTTGGTCTAAGGCTGAGGGCTCTTCCTTAAAGGCGACTCTCTTTTCTATTTTAGCCCTGTTCCTCTTAGCAATCAGGTTTGCCTCAACTGTTACAGCAACCCTCTGAGCTTCTTCAAGGGTTTGAGGGGCTCTTTCTTTTAATTGGTAGGCCATGTCTGGGTCAAATCCATCCGGAAATTTGTATAGGGCTAAATCCGGGGGAGGTCTTAGGTTTTGAGGTATGGCATTATATACATTATTAAACCTAGCACAGTATTCCAAAACTGTCTCCTGAGGACCTCTTTTGATCATGTCATATTCACCAAGTATGTGTAAAGGGTCCTTCTTTTTTTCCCACCTGTTTGTGAAGGATTGGTAGAGCTCATCAGGGGTGGTGATGCTGTTTGCAGGCAGTGATCTAAACCATGTTCGCACATCCCCTGTTAAGCTTTGGACAAATATTCTCATCCTCACAGTTTCATCATCTATCTCATAATTTTCGAAATTATCTTGCATTCTCTTAGCATGCTGAATGGCTGAATAAGGACCAGTGGAGTCAAAGTATGAGATTTTGGCCTGATAATCTTGAGGTAAGGCCACTGGATTGGCAGGTAGTTGCAGAGGTGCATATCTGGCCATATTTACTAGATTTTGGGGGTTAACTAGGACAACTGGGACGAGGGGAACAACAGGTATCACAGGGGTAACAGGTACAGAAGGTATCAGAGTGTGGGATAAGGGAGTTTGTATAGGAGAAGAAGGAATTGGTGGGGAACTTTGAGATGTTGATGGGGAACTAGGGGATGTAGAGCGGAAAAGGACTTTGATTGGAGTGGGGATTGGGTTGGGATGCTCAGACTGTGTACTAATGTCAGCAAGTTGATCTTGTTTTTGTTGGTTCCTAACAAATTTGGGGATTGTATTGGGATTATGGAAGACAGAAGGGGGATTAGGATCAGGATTGGCCCTAGTATGCCGAAAATTCTTCTTGGGAGCCAGCTTCTGAGCTAGTCCTTTTGGATTTTATAAAAACTTTGTATAGCACAGAGTATAACAAGGACTGGTCAGGATTTTTGGAAGGATTGTAAGTATCTATGTTGGGTATAATATCTGAATCAGCTCCTCCTTCAAGCTGCGGATGGTTATATGGGAGCAGCTTTGAAAGCTTCTTGACTGATTATTCAGAGCTTGAATGCAAATCCTGAAAAATCCCCAGTGGAGTCGCCATTTATGTTAACACCCAGGTTGTTCCCTTTGACTCCTAAGGGAATACGGCCGGGGTAACCACTAACCAATCTTTGGGCTATAGCCCAGCTGTAGTCAGAGAGGGCTCTCTCTGTTAGGTTTGTCACTGTTTTTAGTGAAGTTTTAGGCTAGTTATGAAGTGAATTATTGTTTGTTTTTTATGTTTGGTTGGGGGATGCTTCTGATAACTTTAAAGTCTGTCTTCAGGTGAAACTAATCCATTGGGCAATGGGGTCTTTGACTGTTGTTCCCTTGAGATCTTGGCTGTGTGGGTGTTGCTACAGGGCCTATATGTATTCCATGAAACAAATTACAAACCGTGAGAGCGAAATGAGGAACAAATAGCAAAGAGCAATTAAGGATTCTTTACTTGAGCTGACTAGTGTGAAAGAGGTCTGTTATTTGGGAGCAATTTCTTGAATTCCTGAAATAACATGTTCTTGTGATGATACAGTATTAAAGGTAGCACTGAAGAATTACTATTTCAATACCATAACTGAGGAAAACATATGAAATGGCTGGGATTGAGTCCAGGGTATTCAGTGAGGAAATCCTGGGACTATTCTTTTTCTTGGCCATTTAGCTATTGAATCCACGAAAGCATGAAAGATACAATGAAAGTATAAGAAACATACATATAACAGAGAGTAACGAGAAAACTTATTGAGCCATGGAATACACAGGAATCCTGTAACTTTAAGCCACACACTAGCAAGCCATCATGAGCGACAATATTTGAAGAAATCCCATCATTCTTTGGATTAGCTGTCTGAAATCCTTACAACATGAGAGTAACAGAAGAGAAAACGAGAGCTTTTTTTTACATCCGGAGTCCAACCCCTACTAACAAATGCGAGGGGGAATATATAGAAGTTTATTACAAAAAATATCTTAGGTATGAGTCATCTGAGCGGATAATATCTCCGTTCAATAGAACTGGGATGGTAGATGAGCAGTTATTGCAATCTTCAATGAGCTATAAAAGCTATTAACTCCTGTCAGAACAACCTTGGCATCTGGAGCTTACGGAGTTGGTTGAAGCGGCTGAGTGTTTTGACTTTAATGCTGAGTGGCTTATCCGTGCAGTTGTGGCTTGTGTGCCCTTTTAGCCCTGTCAAGAAATGGTCAGAAACTGCTGACTTGGTGGCTCTTGGAGTTGACTGAGGGTGTACCACCAAGTTTTGTGCATTACTTTGTTCTTTGGCCAGCTGTCATGGTCCATCTGTTGGTCCGCCTTTAACTGCCTTGGATGCTGGCTTTATCCTCATGCTGTCCTGTATTTGACCTGGGCTCGTAGTGGCTGAATAATTGAAGCTAACGTGGCAAAATTCTGAGCATTGATTGCCACCAATCTTCCTTGGGCATCTGATGCCTCCTAATTTTTATCAAGGTCTCATCAGCCTCTGTGTATTTGAAAAAATTGGGAGGAGTCTCAAAAAGGTGATTTACTTCATTTTCAATGAAGAATAGGCCTCCCAATTTATCATATAAATTCTGTCCTGAGGGAGGCCCTGTCTGTTCAGATGAACTGCCAGATGCAGTGATCTGATTTTCCATATATGTCACCATTATGTTGGCAAATTGTTCTTGGGAGACCAATTTTCCTGCACTAGTTAATAGACTGGGCAGGCCTCTTGCTTGCAGTTCTGCCAGTTTAACCCTGAACTCCTCCACATCTGCTGTCATTTCAAAGCACTTTCTCTCCACTGCCTGTATATAATTCCTAAGGGTGAGCACTTTCTTGGCAAGGAGGACAGCTTCTGTTCTATTAGGAATGCCCATGGCTGCCAACTCCTCCTGTTCATGCCTGTTCAAGAAATCTACCATCCTGTTGGCCTGTTCTGGCCTGTTTCCCAGTACTGTTTTGGCCTTATTGATCTCTATATGAGCTTGGCCTAGCAATTCCATCTGCTGATGTATTGTCTTTATGGATTTCCACTGTTGGGTGATAGATTTGCTTATTTTGGCCCATAAAATCCTCTTTATCTCGGCCATGGCTGTTTCTAGATTTAGTTCCTTTTCTAAGGCCTTTATCCTGTCCTCGAGGGTCTTTATTTCTCTGCCCTGCTCAGCCACTGTCATCTTGGATTTATCATATTTTGACTCCAGCTCTGCCAATGTCTCCTTGGCTTTCTTAATTTCATCAACTTGGAGCTCCATTTTCTTGACAACCTTAGTTATGTCCTCTATAGTTGGACTGTCCTGTTTAGCTGATGATGTTCCTGCTACCTCTGTTGTGGGGGCCCCTGTTGCCCCTGATGTTGCTGCTGTTGCTGCTGTAGTAGAAGTTGTTGGAGGAGCTTGGGAAGTGGACTCTCCCTGTTTGTCTTGTATTGCTCCCTCCAATTCCT
>APFE030982472.1:15734-46103 GCA_000404065.3 Pinus taeda
TATACCTTTCTGGTTGCCTTCTTTCTCGAACTAATCTTCTCACACCCAGAGTTTGTGGCTCTTCATCTTCTGATTCCTCCTCTGCTGTAGAGTCTAATTCTTCCTCCTTAAGCTCAAACTCTATCTTCTCAAGTTCCTCTGGTTGGACTTCAAGTTTAATAACATCTTTTACCTCTCTAAACACCACATCTCGGCTATACACAACCTTCCGTGTGACTGGGTTCCGAAGCTTATAGCCCTTTAAAACATCCTTATACCCAATAAAGATGCACTTTTCAGATTTACTATCCAACTTTATTCGTTTCTCCTTTGGAACATGTACATATGCATCACATCCAAATACCCTCAGATGTGAAAGAGAGGGTTTCTTACTAGTCCATACCTCTTGTGGAGTCTTATCCTCCAAGCTAATGAAGGTGATCAGTTGACCAGGTAACATGATGTCTCCACCGCCTCTCACCAGAATACCTGTCCTAACCCAGCACCACTGAGCATGCTTCTTGCCCTTTCCATCAATGTCTTGTTCATTCTTTCTGCGACTCCATTTTTCTAAGGTGTATATGGAGTAATCTTCTATCGTGTTATACCACTCTTCTTACAGAATTCTTTAAATTCCTTGCTGCAAAACTCTCCACTATTATCTGTCGTCAGCACCTTTATCTTCTTCTCTGTCTGGTTTTCCACCAGAGCCTTAAATTATTTAAACCTGTCACCACTTCAGATTTCTTCTTAAGGAAATATATCCATGTATTCCTTGAGAAGTCATCTATAAATGATACATAGTACACAGACTTACCCAGTGAAGGAAACCTTCACAGCTCCAAACACATCACTATGCACAAGTTCTAATATTTGTTTTGCCCTCTTACTACCAGAGGGGAAACACACCCAATTCTGCTTCCCATATACACAATTTTCACAGAAATCAAAATCCAGAGAGCTATTACTCATACCTTCTACCATACCTTTACCATGAAGTATTCGGAGGCCCTTCTCTCCAATATGTCCAAGCCTTTGATGCCACAACATGGTCTTCTCTCCATAGGCCACTAGATTTTCTGCTCCACTTTCAGGAACCACAGAACTGTTGCTCCCATCAACAACAGTGCTACCTTCCAGCTTGTACAGAGTTCCAGTCCGAACTCTCTGCATCAATACCAGTGCCCCTCGAACCATCTTGTAGGTATCTTTCTCGAACACGGTTTTTACACCTGCATCATGTAACTTTCTTAAAGAAATCAGATTTATGGCCAATGCAGGAATATGCAGAACGCCTGGAAGTGTTCTAACCCTTACACCTTGCAACTTCAACTTTAATTTTCCGTGACCAACTATTCTAGCCTTCCTATCATCCCCTAAGAAGACATCACCACCATTATATTTCTCATACTCGCAGAACCACTCTCTATGGGGAGTGAAGTGAAAGGATGCACCTAAGTCAATCAACCATGCCTCATGATCTACATGTGTACTTAAAGAAGCCAAGTACACATCCCCACCTTTATCTGAGGTGGTTTTCGCCTCTGCAAAAGGAGCATCATTAGATCCCTTTCCTTTATCAGGAGCTTTATATTTATAGTCCCTTTTGTAGTGCCCTTCCTTTCCGCATTTCCAACACACCACCTTTACAGGTTTTCCTGGAGATTTAGATCTCCCTATAGATTTAGATCTCCCACTCAATAACTTATTTTTGTTTCTGTTCTAGGACCATCCTCGTATAGACAAGGCAACACCATTCTGGCTCTCCATATTTTCCCATCTCATCTCCTCCGTCAGCAAGGATGAGATTATTTCATCAAACTACAAGGCAGTTTCATTGCTACCTATTGCAATAACAAGACTATCCCACGAATCTGGTAGAGAACACAACAAACTAATGCACTTATCTTCATCTAAAATTTTAATATCAACAGATGCTAACTGACTTACCACAGTATTAAATGCATTCATATGTTCTGTCACCAAGTCTCCATCTTTCATCCTCAGGTTATACAGCTTTTTCCACAGGAACAGTTTATTCACCAAAGACTTAGATTGGTACAAAGTCCATAACTTGTCCCACAAAGCTTTCGTCGTAGCTTCCCCTGATACATTCAGCAACACTGAATTTGAGACACACAATCGTATTGTGCTTGTTACACAATAATTTATCACCGTCTTCACTCCTGGTTCTTTTCACTGTGTCATGTGTCCAAGTCAAACATGCCCATAGTAGACAAATGCTCTCCTAAGCTGCCAATTGACCCACTTTCCCAAAGTTGGCTGCCTCATCATGGCTATTGGTTTAATAAACGTGTTGAGAAGCACTCATGAACAACCCTACCGTGCTGCCAACACGAAAGTACATCTGATTCCAGCAATGGCTCGATTTTATGCGCCAACGCTGGGATATGTGGTCTCTACAGCGATGATCTAACTAGTTGCACTGATTACTAGCGATGTCAGCACTGAAGATCAGTTATGTGCCCGCAATGATCCAGATTGGGCGAATTGTTCAAACAGTCGTCTTTCCAGATGACTCCAGACTTGGTTGTTGTCCTTGTTTATGTCGCCCTTCCTTTCCTAGTGTGGCAGTTTCGTCAATTGGGCTACCTTCCTTGATGATAATCTCTCCTTTCCACCTTTCATGGAGACTCCTCCTATTTAAACTCTCACCATTGCTATGCATTGCTAGTTTCTGATAGTTGGCTAGTTGAGCAGTGTTGTTATTGTTTTGTGAGTTTTCTAGATAGCTAGTGTGAGTGTGGCAAGTGTGGGATTGTTGAGAGCTTGTGGAAGGTTGTGAAGTACCATTAATCTTGTGTAAAACTTATGAGTGAGAGAGCTCTTGTATCTTCGGAGATCCATCTTCGAAGAGTGAATGCTTGAAGAACATGCTGGTTGGACCCTTCTGAGAAGGCTTGTGACGTCAAGACTTTGGTTGTAAGTTGACTCTTATTTCATTATTAATGCAATCAATGATGTTTTCCTATGTCTTGTATGTAATGTACTTGATAGCTCATGACTTCTTGACTTTATGAGTAAATAGTTCATTGTTGTCTCTGGTTACTGCTTTGTTGTATTTCCTTTGCTTTGTTTCAGGTTGATTACTCATTGAGGAGAAGGAAACGGAAGCTGGAGCAGCACAACAGAACTCCATTGACCACCGGTTGAGGTAGGCCTCCAACTTTAACTATTCAAGGAAAGCCATTGCTGATCTATCCTTGTTTGTGACTAGACCCACTCTAAGGCTAGAGGGGTTGCCTCTGTCCACAGAGGGAACACTTTCCTACATCACCAATTGGTGACTCCGCTGGGGAGGCCTTTGTCTTTTTCTTGTTTGCTCTTGCCTTGATTTTTTGATTTGGTCTCTTTTGAAGTTTTGGGGATTAGTTATCAGACCTTTGAGTTTCCTGGGTTGATTTGGGAAATACCCCTATTTGATTGAAGGATTGGTTGTTTTTGATTTGGGAGTTTTGCTTCCCTTGTCACTGTTTTTGAACATCAATGCGGATTTAATTTTAACAGTCACGTTGGCATTGCACCTACCCTTTCATGATATCATTTTCATCCTGTAATTACACCTAACAGTCGCGATGGTTCTGAAAATCGAACCATCACGGGAAATTCATGTACTTCCACGCTGACATCACTTTGTTGGTGCGGCTAGTGCTTTATCAGCGCTTGTTGCTTGTGTATTACTCGCACTGATTGCTGTAGAATTGATTTTCTCAATTCTGCCTCCTGAGTCCATCAGTCCTATTGATCCCTTGCTTTTCTCACTTTCTTGATGACTTGTTTTTTCACTGTTCATGGTTAAGGCACTCTCTTGTGAGCTTTGTTGAATGAATCTTGTTTTTTTTTTTGCTTATGTGACCTGGATCGTTATTTCAAGTTCCTTGAATCGGTTCGCTTGGTTGCTTGTCTGCTCAAGGTTCATTTGCAGCTTTTTGTTGGTTTGATTGAGCCTTCCCCTTTTCCTGTGCTTGGTTGATTGTTTAGTGAATGCTATTGAACCAATATTTGGCATTGATTTGATTTCTTTTCGCTACCGAACATAGATCACAGTCATTTGGATCAACCAGATTTTTCTGCACTTGCTTGTCGCTTATTAGTTTGTTCCAGATTTAAAGACATCAAAATCGAAAGGATTGCATTCATTTAGTACAAAAGTGAAAGTGAATTTGAATTTCAAAGTTTGCATATTGAGAAGCGAATGATAACATCTCTCATTAGTAGTATCCGTGCACTTTAGGAATTGATGCCTGTATGCATTGAGTGACTATCTTTGTTGTCTTGGTTTTCTTGGTTTGGGAATGATCTCTCTACCCTCCCGTAGGTAGGTGTTCATTGAAGAAAAATGATTTTTCATTCATTCTAGTTGCATCCTAGGATTTATTATATACATACGGTAAGGCCTGAAAACTGAAACATAATCCAAGATCAACTCTAAAATGAACTGAATAAATCTAACAACGCATTGGAACATAACGCACACTATTTAGAGGTCTAGGCTAGACATGCTCCCGCGTCGTTAAACCTAGTCACTTTTCTTTCCACTCAAGGTTGGGTGATTCCTCCTTTAGTGACTCAATAGTGGTCTATTACGGAATTGTACTCCCATGTACCGTCGAGTATATGTTGGGAGACCCCACTAGGTTTATCATACTTTATCCATAGGAAGTTGTGTCTGCAACCTTACAAACCGTAACGCACCGAACACAGTATTCGGGAAGATCGACTGTCGTACGAAAATTCCTTGGTTTTCATATGACTACCAAGGTGTATATGCAGTTTTACGAATTGTCTGGTAAACCTTTTTCCTAGTTCTCTAGAGTAGTCACTTTTTCTCCTTTTCGGACTCCCTAAAAGAAAAGGTTCATCTGAGCACTTGTCACTTCAGGCTCATTAAACATTTGAAGGCGACTAGAGCCATCTTTTGGTCCTTTTCTCAACTCTTTAAAGATGAAAAGGTCAAGTTGTGTTCTTGTGTCTTAAAATTTATTCGGCCACGTTCACATTTACCCTGTTAGATCTTGTTTGCGTTAGCTTGAGTAGGGTTCTTTCTCATTAGTTTTCCTAGGGTTTTTTTGAATCGAATCATCCTGCCAGAATCACCAATCTCGTCTCCCATCCCAAGTGACCAAGGGTCTCCCTCTTCTGTTGCTCCTGAGATGCCAGTTGTTAGTGATACTCTCCCAGTTATTCCAAGTGTCCAACTAATTAACTCTTGCACTCCAGAAGACGAGTCTTATGATATTCACTGGAACCCCATTTAGGAGCCTTCCGAAGAAGATATTCCCAGCACTCCTCCTAGTTTTTCGGTCCCAATGTCTTCCTCTGATATGGATGACACATCCCCCATCGCGAGTGAAGCATCCGTTGTGATGAGTGGTGAAATTCCTACCCCAATGGAAACTCCACCCTTCAGTGTCACCCCTCTCGGTATCACGTTGCCCTTACGCTATAGGGCTTTGAGGGATGTTATAGGTTCTAGGACCTCCCTGATGAGTTCTATGTGGTCTCATACCATCACTCTAACTTCAGAGTCTTTTATTCCTCAAATTCACAACGTGTCTATCACCTTAGTCCCGACTATTCCAACTGTCTGTGTGGCTTCTTCAACCCCTGTTGTTGGTGCCGTTACTGCATCCTTAGTTGTAACCACTGTTGCTGGACCTTCCCCCAGATCAGCGAATAGTGGCCCATCGGTATCTACATCTGGAGTTGTTGATCCTACACTTAATGCCCCACCTTCTTCTGGTTCCATTCCAGTAGGGGGCATACGCTCAATATTTAAATGCTCTTCAGAATATGGGCACGCAAGGTCTGTTTCAGTATTACGATTCTCGAGGCGCTCACCTTTATTACCCCGAACCTTTGCCATCTCAGCCTTCGGTTCAGGTCACGGTCCCGTTATCTGTTGCTTGGGGTACCACCAATTATCATGGTGGCCAAGTACCCCCTAAGAATTTTCAAGGACCTCCTTATCAAGGCCAGTCGTCTTACACGCAGCCCTCTTATGGGCAGCAGTATTACAGACAACCCTATCCAGGGCAACCTAGAGGCCCACAAGGACAACCCTTCCAGGGACAACCTTCAGCCTCTGGTGGTTCATCTTTTACTTATCTTGGGCAACCTTCTGGTAATCCAGGACAACCTTACATGCAATAAGGTCAACCTGGTAACCAACAGGGCTATCCTTCTGGGCAAGTCGATCAAGCTTACGTACAACAAGGCCAACCCACTGTCCAGTCTGGTCAACCATCTGGACAAGTTGGCCAGCTTCAAATCCAATCAAGTCAACCAACTGTCCAGTCTGCTCAGCCATCCGGTCCATCAGGACAACCCTCAGTTGTGAAAGGACAACCCAATACCCAGCAAGCTCAACCTTCTGGGCAAATGGGCCAATCTCAACCTCAACTAGGTCAACCTTCTGTCCAGGTGGCTCAGTCTCAGTTCTCTCAAGGACATCCATCTGGGCCTGCTCAACTGGGCACTCAAATGATTGTTGCTTCTCAAGCTCCACCCGGTTTTCAGCCCCAGTCTGGGCTCCAGACCCAATCTGGTCTTCAAATGTAGGTTGGATCTCAATCTCAACCTGCTTATCAAACACAGCCTGGCCCCCAGGCTCAGTTTGGAGCCCAGCCACCTTATGGTTTCCTGCAATCCCAAGGGAAAACTCAATTTACCCCGTATCAAAATTATCAACAATCGCAGGTGAGTCCTTATCAGAATTACCAGCAACCGTATGTTTCTCCTGCAGGTCAAGTTGGTAATCAATGGAATTCTAGGGGGAAAATCCAGGGTCAGCCATCCAGTTATGGCTACAAGCCCTATGGACAAAATCCCTACGGGCAAAACCCTCCTGGGCCAAACCCGTCTTGACAAAATCAATTCGGGCAACAAGCAGCTAGTTGGAACTCTGGTTCTACCTCCTACCCGTGGCCTCAGATGTCCTTTAATCCTCAGTTACCATCTTTAGCAACGTTGGAGTTACCAGATGTGTCCAAACTGACCAATGATCTTATCCTTCATAATCCGTATTGGCCACTGGTTCCAACTAAGATTCCAGGTGATTGTCCCAAATTCGATGGTAAAGCTGGAGAAGACCCCCAAGCCCACATCATGACTTATCACCTATGGTTCTTTTCAAATTCGTGGCTTAATGATTCAATCCGACTCCGCCTTTTTCAAAGGACCCTCACTGGCTCTGCTGCTAAATGGTGTATTGAGTTGGCTCGCGGATCTTTTCAAGATTTTAACTCATTGACTATGGCATTTTTAACTCATTTTCACCGATTCGATATGAAATGGGCACACATCTCCTGACATCCCTTAAACAAAAAACGGCTACGCACATCTCTGATCATATCCATGAATGGAGACGGCATCACCGTTTGATTAAGTTTTGGATTCCCGATCAACTCCTGACCGACTGGTTCATGACCTCATTCGTCGGTCCGATAGCACGGGACATTGCTACGGGGGCATGTTTAACTGAAGAGTAGGCTATTGCGCGTGCTCAGTACCTTGACTTGGTTTACTCCCAGTCCGGTACACTATGTGATTATTTGCCTGACGCCCCAAGGCCTGGAACTTCCAAAGCCCTTCAACACCATCTGTTGACGGTATCATTGGTTTTGTTAATCCTCCCTCTAAGAAATCCTCCGCGAACCCTGGGAAGCAAAAGTCGAATGCTTCGAATGAAAATACTTCTCAGGCTGTATCCAATTCTGGTAATACTTCCAAGGTTAATGCCATCCATTCCACCATGGCAGACAAAGCCTCAAAAGGAAAAAAGAAGGGAAAAGGAAAAAATAAAGCTGAACAGCCGAAACAGGATTCCCCTAAACCTCCATCCGAGGAAGGTTCCAAACGCAAACCCAAGTATCCTTGCCTTATCTATGACGAGGATCACTATACCAAAGATTGCCCAAGGCGGTCCGAGGTTAGTCGTTTGCTAAAGGGTGCCCCTGGGACTCCTGCTATGCTCAAAGAGCCTTTTCCCTTGCAACAAACTCAAATGGTGGTTGATCCATCCCAATCCTCTTCTCCCTTTGGTTCTCAATTGTTTATGGCTGGGAAGATTCCTGTCCACATTAGTACTCGAGCAAAAAAATATCTGTCACCTGCCAGGAAAGAGCCTGAGGTCCCCTCTAGAGCTCCTTCGTCTAGTTCTAGTCCACTCCATATCGAGAGACCTAGCATTAAGATGCCCATCCGACCCCCTCCTAAAGCTGTACTCTGGAAATATTCTTACAACCTTAATGCTCATGCTGCTCAGCACTATAGCATCATTGAGGACTTAGCCCAGGCTCCGTCGGCTATGTCCACTCTAGAAGTCCTCTAGAGTTGCCCCTCTCAGAGGAAGTCCTTACTATCAGCCATCAGTGGCATCGACCTGGCCGACTCAGATTTGATTACTTTTGATCTCGAAATCCATGTACCAAGACTGCGTCACCAAATCACCTTCCTTATCCAAGTCATCATCAACTCTAAAACGATTCATCATACGGTCATTGATGAAGACGCTTCAACTTGCATCATGTCTATTGCTTGTTGGAAGGCTATTGGTTCTCCGACTCTGAGCCAGTCTCCTACGACCTTGGAAGCCTTTGATGGGAGAGAGTCTCGCCCTTATGGTATACTCCAACGTTTGCCTATTACTTTGGAAGGGAAGACGTTTGAAGTGGAAGTTGAAGTCACTGATGCCAATCTAACTTACAACCTCCTTTTGGGCCGAAGCTGGACATATGCCATGCGAGCTGTGGCTTCATCTCTATTTCATGTCATTCGTTTCCCTCATCAAGGGAAGATCGTCACAGTAGACCAGTTGTCTTTCTTCACCTCCTCTTCTGAAGGGAACGTGCCTTTTGTGGAGCATACCTCCATTCCATTGGAGAGTGTGGGAGCTGGACTTTTTAAAGATCCTGCCCTTATGGGCGTGTTTTCACTTCCACCTCTGAACGTCGCTCCTATCAATATGATTTCTGTTCGCTCTGATCCGTGGGTTCTTCCCCCCACTGATCAGATAGAATGTTGGGGCGATGAGATGTCGTCGAGTCCTGCCGAACTCAACTATGTCGAGATTGTTTCTGCATCGGCTCCCCCTCCTGAATCCGCTCTTTCAAGCAGAGCTCTTGAGTTGTACGCTCATTCCCCTTGGCTTGGAGATGATGTTTCTTCAGATCATTTAAAGGAAATATTTCCTTCTGATGAAGCCATTATCAATACCATGTCTCTCGAGGAACCCCCTTGGTCCGATCACCACCATTGTTCCTCGTTTTTCCCTGCCCACCAGGAAATGCTTACCTGTCTCGAAGGGTTTGCTCCTTGTCTCTCATCGCAACCCCTTTAGGCACCCACTCAATTCTATCAAGTGTCCTCTAAAGGAAACATGGGAAACATTACGCAAACCAGGCCGATCGACATTTCTGTTAAATCAAGGATTGTCGAGCATATCCATGTTGGAGTCACTTGTACTCCTAAGGAGATTCAGCGCTATACTGATCTTTTTCGCGAATTCCGTGATGTGTTTGCTTGGTCTTACGAAGAATGCCCGGCATCGATGCTAGCATCATGGTGCATGAGATACCTACATATCCGAGTGTTAAGCCTGTTAAACAGTGTTTACGCCCCGTGCACCCACGAAAGGCTGCGACCATCAAAGCGGAAGTTGAAAAGCTTCTTAAGGCTGGTTTCATCTACCCCATCCCACTCACAGATTGGGTCTCCAATATCATCCCTGTGACTAAAAAACAGGGCACCATCAGGGTCTGTGTTGATTACCGTGATATTAATCGAGCCTGTCCCAAAGATAACTATCCCACACCCTTCATTGACCAGCTCATTGATGAGTGTGCCGAAAGTGAAATGTACTCATTCATGGATGGTTTTTCTGGTTATAACCAAATTAATATTGCACCCGCCGATCAACACAAGACCGCCTTTATCTGTCCGTGGGGTAATTTTTCCTACAAAAAGCTCCCATTCAGTTTGAAAAATGCTGGTGCTACCTTCCAACGCACAATGTCTTATATATTCCATGATATTCGACACATTGTGCAACCTTACCTGGATGATCTACCAGCTCATTCAGCTAAACGTCAAGACCATCCCACTCACCTTCGCAAAATCTTTCTCCACTGTTGACACTACCGCATCCGGCTTAATCCACATAAGTGTGTCTTCTGCGTCGAGTCCGGTAGACTTCTTGGGTTCATTGTCTCCCAAGAGGGCATTTGTTTGGATCCCCTTAAAGTCAAGGCCATTCTGAATCTCCCTCCCCCTGCTTCTTTGCAGCAATTGTAGAGTTTGCAGGGCAAAGTGAATTTTTTTATGACGCTTCATTCTGAACTATGCCAAAGTGGCCAAAGGTTTCACGTGGTTATTAAAGCGGGACACCCCTTTTCTTTGGGATGTCGCTGCTCAAGAGTCCTTCGAGCGCCTCAAGGCTCTCCTTGTTTCTGCTCCATTGTTGCGTCCTTCGAATTATCATCGTGACTACACTCTATATCCAGCCGCTGCCAATACCACTATTGGCATGGTTCTCATTCAAGATGATGATGATGGCACTGAGCATGCCATTTATTATCTCAGCCGCAATCTATTAGATATGGAATCTCGATATGCTCATGTTGAGAAGTTGGCACTGGTCGTTGTTTGCGTCGTCCAACGTTTCCGCCATTATATCTTATTGCGCACTACGACAATGGTTTCTGATTGCAACCCGATGACGTACATCCTGTCACGTCAGTTGTTGGGGGACAAGTAATCGAAGTGGATCGTTATCCTCCAAGCGTTCGACTTGGAATTCACCACTGCCAAGTCTAAGAAATCCCTTGTCTTTGTTGAGTTGCTTTGCTCTTTGCCATCTCCTACCGCGTCTTATCTGTTAGAGGACCATATTCTGGACAAAACCATGTTCTTAATCAGCACCCTCGGTCCCTGGTACGGGGATATCATTGTCTATCTGCAGATGTCTTCTTTTCATCCCGATGTGTCTAAGGATGCTCGGTGATGAATTCGCCATCAGTCTCAGCCCCTATCGTATTATTGTGGACACCGTGTACCGTCTCGACGCCGACTCTGTTCTCCGCCAATGTTTAACGTTCGAGGAAGTTGAGCGAGTTTTAAATGAATGCCATTTTGGCACCTGTGGTGGTCATATGTCCAGATATGCTACTGCTCAAAAGATCCTCTGTGCCGGTTACTTTTGGACCTTCATCTTTAAGGACTGCATTCTTGCCATCCGCTCCTGTCACAAGTGCCAAATCTACCAGTGAAATATGTGTGCACCTCCTGCTCCATTGCACCCTATTGTTATCGTCGGCCCTTTTGCAAAATGGGGCATTTATTATATGACCTGTAACCCTCGCTCAAACCGGGGGGCATGGGTATATCATCGTTTCCGTTGATTACTTCACAAAAATGGTCCGAGGTGATGCTCACATTATCTTAAGATGGTCACACAGCAGCGCAATTTTTTTTTAATCATGTTATCTCACGATTCGGAGTCCCTCAGGCTATCTTCACTGATCACGGTAAGCATATTCATAATCATATGATGACTGAACTAACAACCCAGCTAGGCTTGCGACATGATAGCTCGACTCCATACTATTCTTAGGCCAATGGCCAAGTAGAAGCCCTCAACAAGGTTCTAGTTACGATGCTTCAGCGCACCATTGGCATGAACAAGTCTAACTGGCACTTGATGTTGTTCTCTGCCTTATGGACCTACCAAAATTCTGTGAAGGATGCCACCAGTTTCACCCCATTCCAATTGGTTTATGGGCTGGAGGCTACCCTTCCCATCGAGTGCGAGATCCCTTCATTGAAATTAGTCGTCAAATTACTCCCCAACACTACTCCAGTAGAAGAACACCTTCTTCACTTGGAACGGCTGGACGAGACTCGTCGACTAGCCTCTCTAGCTATTGAAGCATAGAAGAAGAGAGTGAAAACTCACTTCAATCATACTATTCATCCTCATTCTTTTGTTGAGGGAGATTTAGTCCTGCTCTACGATCAAGAAAATGATAAGATGGGGGTAGGCAAATGCGAGCCCATGTGGCACAAGCCTTATATTATAAAGTGAGACTTGGAAAAAGGGGCCTATGAGCTGATTGATTATGAAGGGAAACCTCTGGATAAGCCCCGAAATGGGCTTTATTTGAAAAAATATTATGCGTGAATTCCATGCACTCTGATTTGTACATAAGTGTGTTTAGCAGGTGTGTTGTATGTGTGTGCGTTTTCATTTTTTGGCCTAGTGTGTCAGCATTATTGTCGTTTATTGTGTATTTTTGCTTCTTATGCAGATGTCTAGTGCACCTTACGTTGGTTTCGCCGATGGTGCTTTCCGCAGTACCCACAACCTGTCCTCTGCGGCATGGGTGATCTATGATCCTCATGGAGAGCTAGTATACCTTCAAGGTGTTTGTCTAGGTTGTACCACGAACAATGTCACTGAGTATAGTGTTGTTATCGAGTTACTGGCCGAGGCGATCAATCTCGGTATTCGTACATTGCTTGTGAACCTGGATTCTCAACTTGTCGTCCACCAGCTCAATGGGCGATATTCCGTCAGAGACCATCGGATTTTGAGGTTGTATTTACGTGTTAAATTGTTAGAAAGCAATTTTGATTTCATCACATATCAACACATTCTGAGACAATTAAACACGTTAACTGATGCATTAGCCAATTATGTGTTAGAAAGACATTTGCATAACATGCAATTAAAACATTAGATAGAAGCATGAAAAACACAATAAACCATATGAATATGTGTGTGTATATATATATATATATATATCTATATCGATATCGTGTGGCGCACCGACGCACTCAAAAAATAAATGTATATGTCTAAACAGAGTCTGTGCTCTCCATACATCCAAGACGCATGTCTCTCAAAAAATCATCAGCAAAAAATAAACCTAGGCATCTACTATGGCGGGGTGTGCTCCCTATAGCACACCGCCGCTCATGCCACCTGCCTCAACAGGCGCTGCACCCTGGGTTTTACTCCTACTATGTGGATCTGCAACACTACGGGGACCTCCTCGACCCCCATGTAGTCAGGGATCCCTGCCACTAGACCCTCAAGGTTTCTAAACATTGTCTCCATCTCGTCATCCGCTGGGGGAGCCACGGCCAGTGCTCCAATGCCCTATGCATCCCTCTGTGCCTCTGGAGCCAACCCAACGGGTCTCACTGGTCCCACATCTGCAATTCCATAACGTTCATTATTAGGACATATACATGAAAAAAATTTTAAAAAATCATAAAAAATAAAATGCAAAAATAATGAGATCAAGTGTCTTACCACCATCATCCCACTGCTCTCCATTGGGCAGCTGCATGTCGGGATCTCTGCGGAATTCCATGCCAGTGTATGGCCAATCCTCGACAAAGATCACTTGGCACTCCAGCCGCTCTCAAAACAGTGTCCCCCATGACATCGGTCATTCGCCACCCCCTCGTGGCATGATGTGTGCCCATCGTGTAGCCCTGGTCTCACATGGTCTGGGCAAATCCAAATCCATGTCCTGTAACTACAATGCCAGCACCGCTCCAGCATGAGCGGGACTAAGATGGACCCGTAACCAAACTGCTTCGTCTCTCCTCGACGTCAGCTGGTAAGTTGCCTCTTTATATTCGTTGTCACTATATCTGCCCAGTTAAGCATGGTTGGATTGAGACATTCGAGAGCCAGCCGGAGATGGGTCTTCGAAGCCTCGCGTTGGGCTTGGGAGCCCGCTGTCTGTGTCACCATGAATAACATAGCGCGAAGGATTACGTCCTACACTGTCAGGATTGCCACCTTCCCGCTTTTTGTCTTGCGTATCCCTGGGTACACTTGAGCCATCAGCATCTCTAGAGAATCACCCCCGGGTCGCTGCCTCTCTAGAACGGGCCTCTCACCACGACGGGATAGTCTAGTCAAAAATATATATGTCTGAAGCATCAAACTCGATATCCCGGCCTCGAATGATGAATTTCCCATCAGTGGGATTCCAGGCCTGGATCAGTAGCTCCAGTAAATCAGGTTGTGACCAGAGGTGCAGAGTAAGGAAGAATTTTAGCAATCTGCATGCTCGTAATGCATTTCAGCACCCCACATTGGCGAAAGCTTGAATATCATTGTCATCATGCGTTCCTTCTTTCCAGAAAAATGCCATTATAGCCTGCATGATGGGAAAAAGCGAATTAGCACTTCTTTTGCAAAATTCAACGCGTAATTTGCATCAAAAAATAATTTCGCGTCTGTTTCTAAAACAGACGCGATGACGCGAGGTCACTAGTTCTATTTTTCCGCGGTCATCGCGGAAGTACATGACTTTTTCGTGATGATCGGGCCGCGCAATGTGTAAATTTTTTCGATCATCATGGACCCAAGGGGTATACCCGCGATGACCGAGCGGCGGAACCCAGTCCAAAAAATCCGCCCAACTAACACATCTAACGTTCAAAATGCATGAAAAAGACATTGAATTGAAGCACAGGACGAAGTCTATCTACCTGGACGGAGTTTCGGGGTGAACGATGGACGAACGGGGTGAAATTAGCTCACCAACTTTGGTGCTCCAAAATGCTCCATAGTGGAATGAACAGTAACAATGGTAAAAATGGTTGGATTAACCCCTTTTTATGGTAATTTTTGAGAATTAAAAAATTATATTTTAAAATGTGGGTTTTTTCTCATTTTTTATCACATGGTTAAGCTAAAATTTGATTTTTTAACTATGTTTTTATGCATATTATATCGAATGGGTTTATGTGTGACGTGTTTTTGTGCAGAGCTATAGGTAGTGGAGCTTCGCGTACACTTGATCCATGAAGTCGTTTTAAGCTATTTTCCAAATGAAAAGATAGCCGAGTTGTTCCTCTTGACTCATTAAAAGTAAATAAGAGGTGGTCGCCTTTAAGCTCTTTTCTGACCATTTAAAAATGAAAAGATTGTCGGGCTTTTGTCGTTTCAAGCTCGTTATTGGTTATAAAACGACATGATTTTAGTTTCTTTTCTACTTTTTTAGGTCGAAGTCACTAATCATGAAAATTACTCCTCGATCGTAATGGTCGGGTGGTTCTTTCGAGTATCATTTTATACTTTTTCAGGATCGAGAGACACAAATCTACGAAAAAGGACCCCCCTGGAGTTTTCTTTTCCGTGTCTTTTTCAAACTCCCTAAACATGAAAAAGACTCCAAGTTTTACCTATGTCAGACTTGTTAAACCCTGATGACATTGGACTCGTCACCATGACGAGACTCGAGCTTCTCCTCCCTAGGGCTCGTTAAACTATTACTAGGTTGGATTCAACAGTAGGTTTATCATTGATTGTTTCTGGCAGCAAGTCACTCTTGAACATCAACACTTTTGCTTCTTGTCGGGTTGGGATATCCATACATTGTCATTTCGCCTTCCGCAGGTTGGGTTGCCATTTAGCCTCATTCCATTTGACTCATGCCATCTCCATTAAGCCTCTGAACCCTTGGTACCTGAAGGCTGCCACTCTCCGGAGTCGCGTCGCCGACATGTTCAAGAGTATAATCCTTCTGCAGTTTACACCTCTATCCCTTGCTCTGATACTTTGTTTTTCCATCTACCACTTGTTCCTTATCTCGTGTCATTGATGGGGGAAACATTATGGCCCTCCTGAGATGGGTCATCTCCTGTCGACATCAGCTCATTTTCCAGGAGATTGGTCTAGAGATCCCCTTTCATACCTTAGAGCTTGCATGCCTCAATGGAAAGTTCTTTGCACCTGACGGTCAACTTTCATCATTGGTCATCGATTGGGTGATTCCATGAGTGTTCGACTTCAGCTCCTTTTTCACACTCCGTGGATTGTGCTCGCTAGTACCTTGAGAACCATTGGCATTATAGGTGGTTTCTCTCGCACTTGTTAACGGTTTCCATCATTGACCGGTAATCAAGCGACTTTCTATCATGCTCAACCTCAACACATCTATTCACATGTTAGAATTTGTGCTATGGTCGGTTGGGTTCAAGACCCCGAACTTAGATCACACATGTTCAGGCTGCATGGATTGT
The DNA here is from genome assembly GCA_000404065.3 of Pinus taeda. NCBI lineage: Eukaryota > Viridiplantae > Streptophyta > Pinopsida > Pinales > Pinaceae > Pinus > Pinus taeda. Next base: position 31,782 of record APFE030982472.1, read on the forward strand.
TTTGTGATTACATGACTCATTGATGGATGGCTGCAACCATGCCTGAGTCTTCATGGATGGCTGCGACCATACCTTTGTCATTTTCATGGTCTCATTAGTTGGATGGCTACATCCATATAACAGACCTCATTTATATGTCTTTTGGATGGCTGCGTCCATGCCTAGATGACATGTACTTCACCATCAGAGATATTGTGCTTGCGCCTACAGGTTCTTCCAGACAGTGTTCCAGCTCAGTTGTTTTATAAAGTATTTCACCCCTCCCACTCTCTCAGGCTTCATACTTTAGGGGGCATCTATTACACAGTAATTTATCACCGTCTTCACTCCCGGTTCTTTTCACTGTGTCATGTGTCCAAGTCAAACATGCTCATAATAGACAAATGCTCTCCTAAGTTGCCGATTGACCCACTTTCCCAAAGTTGTCTACCTCATCGCGGCTATTGGTTTAATAAACATGCTGGGAAGCGCTCATGAACAACCTGACCACGTTGCCAGCATGGAAGTACATCTGATTCCCGCGATGACTTGATTTTATGCACCAGCGCGGGGCTATGTGGTCTCTACAGCGATGATTTGACTAGCTACACTGATTACTAGTGATGTCAGCGTTGAAGATCAGTTATGTGCCCGCGATGATCCAGATTGGGCAAATTGTTCCAACAGTCGGCTTTCCATATGACTCCAGATCTAGTTGTTGGCCTTGTTTATGTCACCCTTCCTTTCCTCGTGTGGCAGTTCCGTCAATTGGGCTACCTTCCTTGATGATAAGCTCTCCTTTCCACCTTTCATGGAGACTCCTTCTCCTATTTAAACTCTCACCATTCCTATGCATTGCTAGTTTCTGATAGTTGGCTATCTGAGCAGTGTTGTTAGTGTTTTGTGAATTTGCTAGATAGCTGGTGTGAGTGTGGCAAGTGTGGGATTGTTGAGAGCTTGTGGAAGGTTATGAAGTGCCATTAATATTGTGTAAAACTTATGAGTGAGAGAGCTCTTGTATGTTGGGAGATCCATCTTCAAAGAGTGAATGCTTGAAGAACATGCTGGCTAGACCCTCCTAAGAAGGCTTGTGACGTCAAGACTTTGGTTGTAAGCTGACTCTTATTTCATTATTAATGCAATCAATGATGTTTTCCTATGTCTTGAATGTAATGTACTTGATAGCTCATGACTTCTTGACTTTATGAGTAAATTGTTCATTGTTGTCTCTGGTTACATGCTTTGTTGTATTTCCTTTACTTTGTTTCAGGTTGATTACTCATTGAGGAGAAGGAAAAGGAAGCTGGAGCAGCGCAACAGAACTCCATCGACCACTGGTTGAGGTAGGCCTCCAAATTTAACTGTTTAAGGAAAGCCATTGTTAATTTGTCCTTGTTTGTGACTAGACCCACTCTAGGGCTAGAGGGGTTGCCTTTGTCCGCAAAGGGAACACTTTCTTGCATCACAGTGCTCTTTGTCTTTCGATCCAACTTCTTCCATTCTTCATCAGTCACTCCCGTTGGTTTAGTACCCAGATCTACCGCCATCCACTGATCTTTATCCACCAACAGATCCTCCACCTTGAGTTTCCACAACTCAAAACTCTGACCATTAAATTTCTCAATCTCTATCTTTCCACTGCTCGCCATCTTCTTTCACCCTAGAATACAGATCTCGCCAGATCTCACCCACGTAAGGTCATAAGCCATTAGGCCCCGAGGAAAACCCCTCAGCAAACAAAGGCATCCCTTGAAGCCAAAAACAACTCTGAAATACCAATTAGGGTTTTTTAAACATACAGAAATTACTGGCATACGAAATCTAGAAACAACAGCATAAACCATAACAATGCGAGGAACATAACACATAACACATATACAACAGAGATTTCCCCATTGGATCCCAAAACTAACACTACCAGCTCGATTTTTTATTATGTTCCTTTATAAATGTTATAATACATATTTATACTACTGAAGCAATCCAATAACCAATGGACCGAAAACCATCGTGTCCAAAAACATGTGCAAAAAAATCAATGCACAAAACCATGAGGTGGCGTCCCGCCCCAACCTAACATAGGATACCAAAACCCAAAAATTTTCCAGGGAGCTGCCCCAAACCCCATAAAATAGTGGAGTTACGGGTACGTCCAAACCCCCCTGTGACCCCCCCCCCACCCCGCTACACAATCGAAAACGCGACGAAGGGGGGCTCCACCCCCCCTCTAACCCCCTGGTTAACTACGTGGGCTAATCGTGGAAAGAATATGACACAACCCAACACAGAACTTGTTTCAGGGGCCAGTGAATGCCAAAACCCATAGTTCCACAATGTTGTATGAACAAATCAACCTTGGAACTGACAAAAATATGAAGTTCGTGAATCTCGGTACATGGTGCACACCAAAAAGTGGCAAGATTTTGTGTGTCTGTTCAGATAGTACCGTGATGTGTTCGCGTGGATGTATGATGGCTTGAAAACATACGACATGCGAATAATCCAGGACATCATTCCAATCAAGGAAGGGGCCAAGCCTTTTCAATAGAAGCTAAGGAAATTGAATCCATCACTTGAGGCCCTCATTCAGAAATAATTTACTAAGTAGTTGGATGATCAGCTCATTTACAAGGTTCATGATTCCACGTGGGTTTCAAATCCAGTCCCTATTAGGAAGAAGTCTGGGGAGATTTGCCTGTGCGTTGATTACCAAAATCTTAACCATTCCTTGGACAAAGATAACCACCTAGTGTCATCTATGGATCACATATTACAAACAATATTTGGAGCACAATTGATCTCTTTGCTAGATGGTTTCTTAGGATACAATCAGGTTCTGGTAATCCTGACATACTGAAGACAACATTCAGTACCAAGTGGGGTACATTCTCTTACCGTAGAATTTTTTTTGGGTTGGTAAACGCAAGCACTACCTTTTCATGCGCAATGCACATCGCTTTTCGTGGGCTCATCGGACAAAGCGAGGTGGTATACCTCAATGACATGATAGTCTTCTTTAGACAATGGTTAGACCACATGCCCCATCTTAAGAAAATATTTGAGCGATGTCGGAAGTACGGGATGCCCTTGAATCCCAAAAAGAGCATCTTCACAGTACCTTAGGGTAACCTCCTTGGGAACATCATTGCCAAGAGTGGGATCAAGATAGATCCAGACAGAGTTCAAACCATCACACAGATTCCTTATCCCGTGAGCAAGAAATTTATCCAAGCCTTCCTGGGGAAGATCAAATTCCTCAGAAAGTTCATCTACAACTATGCGCAGATTGTCAAACCCATTCAAGAGATGACCAAGAAGGACATAATATACAGCTAGGGGAAAAAGAAAAAGGATGTGTTTTCCTGGATAAGAAAACTATAGCAGAGGCATCTACACTGTACATCCCAAAATTCAACAAATATTTCTTTCTCTACACGTTTGCTTCTGATACTTCACTCACTGTTGTGCTCACATAGAAAGACGAGTTGAACAATGAACGACTCATCTATTTCATGAGCTAAATCTTGCAAGGACCTGAACTAAACTAGCACACCATGGATAAACAAGCATACATAGTATACAAGGCAGTAAACACTTCAGATCCTACCTCTTGAAAAATCATTGCACTATCTTTGTGTCGCACCCAGCAGTCAGATAACTGCTTGTTCAGCAAGAGCTGGGTGAGAGATGGATGAACTGGATGACAAGACTGCAAGAGTATGATCTTGAAATCGGGCCAATTCACACCATAAAGTTTCATAGTCTGTGCAGACTAGCAGCAGAAGCAGCACATGCGCAAGAGGAAGAAGAAGAGCTCGTCAGTTGGGAGCAAGAAATTGAAATGTATAATGTTGAGCAAGCCCCGCCCCACTTCACATGGAAACTCTTGGTACGTAGATGTGAGCCGGTACCTTGATCATGCCGCCATGCCCTCTCACTTCTCTATGCGACAGAAGAGGGCACTCCAACTGAAATATTTATCTTACCAGTTGGTGCATGGAGTGGTTTATAGAAAACATTTCAATGATGTTTTTCTCAGGTGCCTAGAGGCATAGGATTTGAAATGGGTCTTACATGATATCCATGACAGATCAGCTTGGTATCACTTCGCAAGAAACACAATAGCACGCAAGGTCATGTAGGTTGGTTTCTACTAGCCTACATCATTCAAATATGCACACTCCTATGTTTGCAAGTTTCCGGTCTATCAAAGATGTGCCGGTAGAAAATGAAGGTCAGTAGCCCCATTGTAGCCTGTTGCAATGGACGAACCATTCCAACAGTGGGGCCTAGACATCATTGGGGATATTTTCCTACATTCATCAAAACAACACCACTACATCTTAATTCCTTCATATTACTTCACGCGGTGGATAGAATTAGTTCTGCTGAAACAAGTGAATGACCAGGAAGTCATCAGCTTCCTAAGACAGAACATCATATCAATGTTTGGAATTCTTGTATCACTTGTTTTTTACAATGAAACATACTTTTCTTCGTTAAATATTTATGACTTTGAATTGAAAAATGATATTGTGTTAAATCATTCTGCTCACTACTACCTACAGGGAAATGGTCTTGCTGAGTCCACAAACAAAAATCATATATGCATCATTAACAAGGCCATTTACTCTGAACAACGAAACTGGCACTCCTCTCTGGTGAATTCTCTATGGGATGATAAAGTCACACCCAAGCCCTCTCTGAATACCTCCCCCTACTTCCTAGTATACAGAAAAGAATGCATCCTCTCATCAAATATCTACTTGCCTACTCTCCAGTTGTCCCAAGAATCCCAAGGCAAGTTGTGTCTATTAGTTCAGCGTAGGATGGACACATTACACAAGCTACATGAAGAAAGGGTGAATGAAGAAAGGGTGAATGAAAAAGAAAATTTTACACTTCACCAGAGCCCTATCAAGAGATGGTTCGATAGGAAGTCTGCAGGGAGTACCAGCTTCGCTATGGCTGACTAAGTCTTGCAGTGGGATAAACCCCACAAAGACAAAGGCAAACACACGAAATTTCAGTCCCTATGGATTGGCCCATTCGTCATTCACGAGAAGCTTTGCAAACACACATACCATTTACAATCACTTGACGAGAAGATTGATACTCTCCCCGTTAATGGCCAAGACTTATAAATATTATTTTCAATGATCTAGGGTCTCGCCTTGCATTGTCTACATACTCCTTTCATTGATGTTTTGTTCTTTTCTTTGTTATTTCGCTTTTCTTTATTGTTTTTTTCTTTTTTGATTCCTGCTTTGTTGTTATGTTGTTCGTTTTGTAAATAAGTGATGAATTTCAAAGAGTCTTGTGACACTACAGTGCTTGTCCAGCCCAGTGTCCATCTTCTTTGTGCTTGGTTATAACTTTTGGCCAATGAAGTATTGACAGAAAATACCATCCGTTTGTAAGGAAATTTCTATTCAAACCATGAACCCATGTCTAGTCTGGAAAACCTCATGCCCTCAGTTTTCTACTCATGTGTTCAAGCTTATCCAACTAGTAGAAATGGAGAAGGAGAAAATCTAAATGAGAAAACCTAAATCAGAGGTCTTTACATGCTTCTCTAAAGGAACAACTTCTTCTACTCTCAATAAGTCGAGATCAGAAGATAACAAAGGCTAAGTAAGAGAAAGGCTTCCTCCATAGAGAGGTGAAGCAAGCAACTCCACCGGGGTATTGTCTAGGCTAGTTGGTAGTGGGGAAATGTTTGTGTTCCTACGTGACTCTGTCAGGGTACTGTCTACGCCTGCTGGCAGTGGAGCAACACCAGAGATGAAAACTTATACTCTAAAAATATTAAGCTCGCGAGAGAAATTACCCTTCCCTATTTGAAACAATGGGATCTGGTTGAATTTTAAGTTATGTTAAATTGATCCGGTACAAGGTGAACCATGTATGTCCACAGGGTAAGTGGGGAAGTTGAAGTGATCTACACTATGAATCAACACTCCTCGAAAGGCCAAGGCCTTGTGCAAAAAATGAACCAAAATAGAGAAGCTAGTATTCAACCAGTGTCTCGCCAAGTGTTGTAACAACTGCAACACCCTCCAAATTTCAGAGCCTTCCTTGGTTTTTCCTTTGATGGTTGCAAACACTCAAGCTCACCCCATGAGCTCTTGTGAAGTATTTTCACCCTTTTACTAGTTTGACCATCGATCGTCTTTCAACATGTTGATTTCTTTATCATGCTTGTGATATAATTATGGTGATTTTGAAGGTCTATCGTTGTGTGTTTGGGTTGTCTTTGCTATGTTAACACCCTTCACACTTACACACAAAGTTGTAAGCACTGTCGCGCAAGTGTCGTCATGGTCGTCGGAAGGTCTATCACAAGTGTCACGCTTGTCACTCTCAACTCCAAGACATTCTCACCAAGGGCGTGTTTTTCCTTGTTGTCATGGTGTTCTATGTTGTCTCGACATCAAGTATGCTAAGTGTATAATCACAATGTAAGTCTACACAAGCTCACTTGCTTTCGACACTTAGCCATTTTTCTGAAAATATGCTCAATCGAAAAACCCTCTTCCACTGGACCGTGACTGAGTTGCACTGTGCAGTCTCAGCCCTCACTGACCCTTCTCTTCTACCTAGAACTACACAGTGTGTGAGGCTTTTCACTAGATCAGCTACACTGCACAATCTCGAAGGTGAGCATCATGTCTGCCTCCTAGAATTGCGCAGAGACTACTTCCATGTACAACTGAACTACACATTTTTCAAGCACATTCATTAACCCTCCTTCTTTCCTGTTGGAGGAATGCACTTCTCTAAGACCTGGGTCTGCATGGCTCCCCAAAACAATGAAGACATGCCCAACTGGTCCTATGTTGCCTTGCTTTACACTGTTCTCTGAAATTGCACAGAACTGCCCAGCTGACCCTTGCTGCCTTGCTTTGCACTGCCTCTAGAAATTGCATAGACATGTCTAGCATTTCCCCTGCTACCTCTCCTACAATGTTCCCATAAATTATGTAGTCATGCTCAGTAGGTCCCTCTGCAGCCCTGCTCTATCTTCCTCTGGAAATTGTGCGAAACTTCCTAGGAGTCCCTCTACAGCCCCACTTTGTCCTCCCTCTGAAAACTACATAGAGGTGTCCCCCCTCAGGGTCCCACCTTGCAGCTGACACTGGTGACTTCCACTACACAATTATCTCTCCCAGTGATCACTGGACAATTTTCCCGATAGTGCAGGTTGTCCTCCCGAAATTCCTCATTCCATCCTAAGTTGCACTCTGCGTCGTTGTGAAAAACTTCCCAGGAGTCCCTCTACAGCCCCACTTTGTCCTCTCTCTAAAAACTACGTAGAGGTGTCCCCCCTCAGGGTCCCACCTTGCAGCTGACACTGGTGACTTCCACTGCACACTTATCTCTCCCAGTGATCACTGGATAATTTTCCCGATAGTGCAGGTTGTCCTCCCGGAATTCCTCATTCCATCCTAAGTTGCACTCTGTGTCGTCCTAGTCACCTGAAACACGAGAACAATGCATCATGCTAGACTAGGAGGTTTTAGATTTGATGTCATCCCGTCATGAGTGAATTGTAGGAACAGGTACACTGGTAGATCATGGCGAGACGACGAAAATGATGAATAAGGAGCAGACATGCTAGAAGACTTGCTTGCAACTGGATGGGCGTACCAAGAATATCAAGAAACAAGAAAAAGGAACACATGCATTGAACCATCAGGTAAGACCAATACCATTGAAGACCCCGCAACACTATGCCATAAGGAGAAGAAGACAAATCACACAAAGAGTACATCCATCACTCAGTAGTGCAACAGCTTGACATCGTCACCATAGTAAGCCAATACATGTCTACAGTGTCATCTCAAGTTGTGTCATGAGTTGTCTCGGCCACATCACCATTATGGGTCGCATCCATTGTAACTCAATGTAATGTAAAGTGAAGTCCAATGGATGCACACAAGAAGTCAAAGAGACATGTTAGTTGAAAATTCATGGGAAGTTGAACAATCACGAGGGTAGTCCAAATGTCGCAAAGGTAAAACATCACCCTTGGCTATATATACCCCTTTCATTGTATTAGCAAGGACTTTTCACCTTGGCCCCTCCCTCAAAGCCTTGAGATTCTGTAGTATGTTCTTTGAGGAGTGAGGAGTGGCTCTAATCTCTCAATACTGGGACTAGTGTCTTGGGACTTTTGCTTAATCAAGAAGTGTGCTAAGGCTAGCACATTTTCACACATTTTTTGTACATTTTTGTTAGACTACTCTTCAAACATTTGTGATACATGTTTTCTTAACATGTACTAATATAGTTGAACTACTTTGGTTATTTTAGTACTTACATTGTTGAAGATGTGTTGTATTGTTTATCACTGTTGTATTGTTCGTGTCAACTAATCCTATGAACATTATACATACCATTCCTGTTTATTGGTTATAACGACCGTCACCTCTGTGTGGACTACCCTATTGGATGGTGTACGTGTTTCCCCTTACATTTTGGTTTTAACAACTACCACATCTATTGTGGACTACTCTGCTAGATGTTGGACAAACCCTTGTTGGTTCACATGTGTCTCTCCATGGGTGTTATTACTACCTCTCATATAGATGCTTACTTTACTCTCTCCCTTTACGATAAGAGAACCCATACACAAGTTACATTACAGACTCACGAGGCATACCCACCTCGCTTTTTGAAGATACAACCATAACACTCTCATGTGCTAAACAACAAGAACTAAGGAAAATCTCTAAGATAATGGAAATCGGGTCATCATATTGGATAAGACTCCTACACCAAACGGTGTGAGGTCTAGTTGGGACTTCATATTGGGTAGATCCCCTTAATATTGGCGAGTCTAGCACCGTTAACAAGTTCTTGATCTAGTTTTGCATCAACATCATTCTTTCTCAAATTGTGATACCCATTTTGTGTCATTGATCGGGGATACATCAAGGCCCTCCTACGATGGGTTGCTTCTTGTCGACATCAACTCATTATCTAGGAAGTTTACTTGGAAAAACCTTTCAGTACCTTGGTGGTTGCATACATCAATGGAAAGTTTCCTCGCTCTCGGTGACAGGGTTTCATCAATGGCCTCCGGCCGATAGATTATGTGTAATGTTTGACATCAACTCATTCATGCACACCATACATATTGTATTGTAGTAACTTGAGATCCATTAACACCATTGGTTGTTTCTCTCGTGGTTTTTAATGGCTTACATCATTAGTAGGTAATAATATGGTTTCTACCATGCTCAACCTCAGCTCATTGATTCACATGGTTAGACTCTTACATTGGATGATCACGTGGACGAGATGTAAGAGCCTGGATCTAGTCTCATCCATCCAGGCTATGATTTCAGGATAAATACATGATTACAAAATATGATGGTTGTGATCATATAGATAGTCATCTAGTCATGGGACTAATATTTATCATCAGTGGACATGTCTTTTTTATCATTGTACATGTAATGTTATCTTATGTGTTGAGCATGGGTATGCCTCCCTTAGAAAAGATATCAATATGTAAATGTATTGTATTAGATGATAAACTCGACCGGTCGTTCTTGATCCAAACTTGTCACAAATTAGAGCACTTCGATCATCAGTTGTTGCCTCTAACTTTGTGCTTTAGGGGGCAATCTGTTATAGAACATTTTTTCACATCTAGTCAATAGGCTTGTTAACTATATCACTCAACATCCATCCACACCTTGTCATCACCCTTGCACAAATCCCTTAGAATGAATTTCCATAATCCTTGATTTTTTGGGCTTGACTTTTTCATTTCCATGCTTTTAGGGCCCAACGCACCTTGCTTGCTTAGGAGACTGCGTTCAATGCATGTTTCTCCACTTTTCACCTACATTGATCATTAGTAGATTGTTCCTTCTTGGGGTGCGCTTATTCTAGAAATTTGGGAAAAATAAAAATAATATGGAAGCTTCCTCTTTCAGAAGCTTCCAAGAGTTTTTCCAATCATTTACCTTGGATAACACCTTTGAATCCCATCTCATCCTACCTTGGATATTTCGCCCCTTATCTCTTGAGCTCATCCTCCCATCAAGAGTGTGTAGAATGTTTCTACAAAGCAGCTAACTCAGATACCATGTAGAAATTCCCACTGTAGATCACCTGGTAATGCAATGTACTAAAGCAAAACACTTGATCTACTTCTACAAACAATTTAGCGAAATCTTAATCAAACATGATCAACAACAATAAGAACACATATAACTGATAAGAAGGAATCAATCACACATAACATAAAAGAATATACCCAGTGAAAGCCTCAGCCTAAAACCCCAACTCTGTATTATCATACATAAGATTTATACAAAGCCTTAGCTCTCACACAACTAGCCAGCTCTCAGTACAATCCTCATAGATGAAGGTGGAAATACATCAGGATTACACAAAGCCTTAGCTCTCACAGCTAGCCAGCTGTCAGTGTAATCCTCTCGGATGCTCACAGGCAATCAAGACTTCTCCTAAGCCTTCTCCTCTGCCCTCCAAGCCTCTTGTTTTCTTGCACCATTTTTCCTGGGTGATCCTCCTGTTACCAAGTGTAACACTGATCTCACACCCTGTAAAACTGTACAATCCTCAAGGAACCTTAATGCTTCTGCTTGGATGATTTTCCTTTATAGGAAAAATATTCATCCAACCGATAGTACACTATCCCTTCTCTGACCTCAACTGGGTCTCTATCTAAACTGACATGCATGAGTTATCCATGAGTGAATCTTCAGTTATCTTGAATACAATAGTTACATGCATGCAAGAATTAACTAACTGAACTCTCATTAATTTAACAACCTGTTAAGTTAATCTAACTGGACTTGACTATGTTAAACTAAGTCAACTAAATATAACTCAAATATAGAACTCATCCTTATCTCTTTTGTTGAGTATGGAGCATGATTGTTTAGAGGTTTTTATTTCAGTTGAATGTATACCCCGGGAAGTTTGTACACCCCTCCATGTGGGGGGTGCGGGGGGGACTTGTCCCCCCTGCGGGGGTTTGGGGGGGCTGATCCCCCCTGGCTGGGGGGTCCTGGGGCCAGCGGTCCCCCGGAAAGGGTTTCGGGGGTGCTACCCCCGAAGCTAAAAATAGATGTAAAATTGCCTTGTAAAAGTATAGTAATTTCTAGTCAATCTGGGTCGTTCATTAGGCGGATGATCTGATAGTAGAACTTATGTTTAGTTGAGGGTTTTTTTCCCTAGAAGGCAACCCCTCTCTTTGTATGAGGGCATTGTATTTGAGGCTATGTAATAGATGTGTATTCTCCGAGCGAGAAGCAAAGCAGAGAGGTGAGACTGTGAGAGAAAACAGAGAATATTACAGTGGATCTACTGTAGGTTGTGTCTCTTCATTTTGTTGGATAATAGAAAGGAAGGACTGGCTGTTCGAGGTGGACGTAGCCCAAACTGGGTGAACCATGTATATCTATGTCTCTCTTGTTTTATGCGTTTTCTGTGTTTATATTTTTGCAATATTTTATGTGTTCCGTTGCTCCGTAATATATAATATTCTAACAACTGGTATCAAAGTTGAAGGTATATTTGGTTGATAAACTCACAGGAAAGAAGGGTTCCTCGTTCGAGTGGGAGCAATGGCAGAAGATGGTAAGTTTAGGGTCGAGAAATTTAATGGCCAAAACTTCTCGCTGTGGAAGATGAATATGGAAAATTCTCTGTATTAGAAAGATCTATACCTACCATTGGGCGGAGAAACAAAGATGCTGACAGGTATGACAGATGAAGAATGGAACCTTCTCGGTAGAAAGGCACTCGGAATAATACAGTTGTGCCTCGCAATGTCGGTCGCCTTCAACATTTTGAAGGAAACAATGGCAGAGGGTTTAATTAAGGCATTGGAGAAACTATATGAAAAACCCTCGGCCTCAAACAAGGTATTTCTTATGAAATTGTTATTTAATAATAAGATGTCGAAAGGTGGATCTGTTGCAGACCATTTAAATGATTTTAATACTATTACAAGTCAGTTATGTTCTGTAGGGGTAAACTTTGATGATGAAGTTAGAGAATTGTTATTCTTGTGTTCATTACCCGAAAGTTGGAATGGTTTAGTAATGGTCATTAGTAACTCTGTTTTTGGATCTAGTACTTTAAAGTTTGATGATGTTGTCGGTGATATCCTTAGTGAGGAAATGCGACGGAAAAGCTCCGGTGAGACATTGGGTAATGCTTTGAGTACAGAGTCTAGGGGAAGAAAAATGGAAAGAGGAAAGAGCTCAGGATATCGTAGTAAATCAAGGAAAGGCATATCCAAGTCTAGATCGGGGATAGTGTGCTAGAAATGCGGAAAGAAAGGAAACCTAAAGAAAGACTGTAGATATCGGAAGGGAAAAGAAGGAGATGCACAACAAGAAAACAATCATGAAGCAAATGTGACAGGTGAGGTGTTACAAGATGTTTTGATTCTTTCTTTCGAAAATATTATTGATTCATGGGTGGTAGATTCAGGGGCCTCATTCCATGCCACACCTGATAAGAAATACTTTCATGACTATGTTCAAGGATATTTTGGACAAATTCGTTTGGGTGATGATAAACGCTGTAAAATTGTTGGAATGGGTAAGGTTCTTGTAAAACAGCAGAATGGAAACCAATGGCTACTAAAGGAGGTAAGGTATGTTCCAGATCTAAAGAAAAAGTTGGTTTCAACAGGGCAGTTAGGCGGTGAAGGTTGTGTGACAACTTTCACACATAAAGCTTGGAAGGTCACCAAAGGAGCCCTGGTAATAGCAAAAGGCGAAAAGGTTGGAACATTGTATTTATGCAATGGTATTTCTAATTTTGTTAATGCTTTAACTTCCAAAGGAGCAGATGCAGCATTATGGCATCATAGGCTCGGACACATGAGTGAAAAGGGGATGAAGATTCTTCACTCAAGGAATTTGTTACCAGGTTTGAAGAATGTTGATTTGGACTTCTGTGAGAATTGCATTTATGGAAAACAGAAGAGAGTTAGATTTGTTAGAGTTGGGAAAGAAAATAAGAGCGAAAAATTAGAACTTGTGCATACAGATGTATGGGGACCTGCTCAGATATCATCTCTCGGTGGCTCTCGTTATTATGTTACTTTTATTGATGATGCAACTAGAAAAACTTGGATTTATTGTATTAAGAATAAATCTGATGTATTTGATACTTTCAAGAAATGGAAAGCTTTGGTTGAGATTGAGATAGGAAATAAATTGAAGTGTCTTAGATTAGACAATGGAGGTGAATATTACAACAAAGAGTTTGATAGGTACTGTTCAGAGCATGGAATTCGCAGAGAGAAGATAGTTCCAAGAACACCACAAGAAAATGGTGTCACAAAGAATGAACAAAACAATCATGGAGCATGCAAGGTGCATGAGATTGCATGCAGGATTGCCTTTGCAGTTTTGGGCAAATGTTGTAGATACTGTTGTTTATCTAATAAACAGAGGGCCTTCAAGTTCCTTGGATGGTGGTGTTCCAAAGGAAGCATGGACAGGTAAAAAGGTAAACTACTCTTTTTTAAAGCCTTTTGGTTGTGGGGCATTTGTCCATATTGATAAAGAAAATAGAACAAAGCTTGAGGCAAAGTCAAAGAAATGTACCTTTATTGGATATGGTGTTAATGATTTTGGTTAACGCTTATATGATTATGAAAATCACAAAATCATTAGGAGCAAAGATGTAATATTCAATGAAAAGGTCTTGTATAAGAATCAATTGCAAGAAAAGAAACAGGAAAAAGAAAACAAGGAATACATAGTTCTTGATGAGATCACTAAAAAAGTAAAGGTGCCTGAAAATAATCACAATCAACAACCACAACAACAACCACCACCACAATAGAAACAGGCACCCCAAACACCTGAAAGTGGTGTTAGAATATCTACCAGGATAAGTATACCCCGTGAACAATACTCTCCTTCATTATATTATTTATTGTTGACTGATTTTGGTGAACCTGAATGTTATGAAGAAGTAATGCAAGTTGAAAGCAGGAAGAAGTGGGAGCTAGCCATGGAAGAAGAGATGGACTCCTTAATGCATAACCAGACTTGAGACTTAGTCACGTTGCCTGCAGGAAAAAATACATTGAAGAATAAATGGGTTTATAGGTTGAAGGAAGAAGATGGAGGAAAACAGAGGTACAAAGCTAGACTTGTGGTGAACGAGTTTGCACAGAAGAAAGGTATTGATTTTGATGAAATATTTTCTCCTGTTGTTAAAATGACTTCAATCAGAACTATTTTAAGTCTAATAGCAGTTGAAGATTTGCATCTTGAGCAATTAGATGTAAAGACAACCTTTCTCCATGGGTATTTGGAGGAAGAGATATAT